>PVJA010003054.1:0-99084 GCA_004027025.1 Myocastor coypus | reverse complement strand
AAAAAAAAAGTAATGTTGATTTAGAAGGGTTAATGTTTAATTGTTTGATCAATCTTATATACCCATATGTATTAATCTAAACTGATCTGATGCCAGGCGTGGTGGCTCACGCCTGTAATCCCAGCACTTGGGAGGCTGAGGCAGGAGGATTGGTGCGAGTTGGAGACCAGCCTGAGCTACAAATGTGAGCTCAAGGCCATCCTGAACTGCATAGTGAGACCCTGTCTCAAAACAAACAAACAAACAAACAAAAAAAACCAAATAGGATGCAGAAAAAAATAATTCAACATCTGCAAGATGATGCAAAGATGAACAATGTAAGACTAAAAGGCATCAATGAGAAAGAAGGATCATACAAATGATATAAAAAGAATATGGACAGAAGTAATAGCAGGAACTTCCAAAATATGGAGAAATTATCTGACACTCAGGTAACCAAAACATATGGAACTCCAAATAACATCAGCCCAATTAAAACCACACTCAGACATATAATAATCAAGATCCCAGAAATCCAGTACAAGAACAATATCATAAAACCTATGAGAGAAAAATAAATAGACCACACTTAAAGAAAAATCCAAGGGGTTGGGGAAAGAGTTCAATAGCATAACTGCTTGACTGACAAGCACAAGGGCCTGAGCTCAATCCCAAGTTCTGGAAAAAAAAAAGGAAAAGAAAAGAAAAGAAAAATCCATCAGAATGACAGCAGACTTCTATTTATGAACCATCAAGTCAAGAAGAGCACAGAGCAAAGTACTTCAAGTCCTCCATGAAAACAAATTCCAGCCCAAACTGGTATAACCTGCATATCTCTCCTCCAAGTTTGATGGAGAAGTGAAATACTTCCATGACAGAGAACAACTAAAGAATTTTGTGATGACAAAGCCAACCCTAGACACATCACTAAAAGTTGTTCTGGAGAGGAGCCAAAATGACCAGAATTCCACAAATGAGAGTGGAAACAACCCATCAAATAGACTAAACAATTAAACAACAGCAGATAAATAATGTATCTATCATAAGTCAATACATTTCAATTTTAACCATCAATGTAAATGGACTCAGTTCAACAATTGAAAGAGATGGACTGGCAGAGTGTATTAAGATGCAAAATCCAACAATACCCTGTATGCAAAAACACACTTAAGTCAAATAAATTCATAGGCTGAAAGTCAAAGGATAAAAAAAATACTGCACACCCCAGCACCTCAGAAAAAAGCAGAAGCTGCAATGCTTTTCACAGGCAGTCTGAACTGCACACTGAGAATCATCAAATGAAATAAAGAAGGCCACAATATACTGGTTAAGGAAAAAATACAAGAAGAGATAACACTCATAAATGTGTATGCACCCAACATGGCCGCATTCAACTATATAAGACAAAACCTAATGAACATGAAGTCTGATATCCAATACTACCATCTTAATAGGAGACCTTAACACCTCCTTGTACCAAAAACATAGGTCCAACAGGCAAGAAATTAGCAAAGAGGTAGCAAAACTGGACCAGAACTTGAAACAAATGGACTTAGTATTTCACCAAATCACATCTGAATACACATTTTTTTCACCTTCACATGGAACATTTTCTAAAATAGACCACATATTAGCCCATGAGTCATAATTAAGTATATACAAGAAAACAGAAATTATCCCTTGTATATTATCTGATCACAGTGCAATGAAACTGGAAATAAATCACAAAAACCCTATAAATACATGAAAATTAAACAATACCCTCCTCGGCAACCACTCGGTTACAGATGAAATTAAACAATATCTACAACTGAATGAAAATTCAAGCACAACTTATCGGAATTTATGAGATGCAATGAAAGCAGTTCTTAGAGGGAAATTTATAACACTGAACTCTCACATTAGGAAAACAGAATTGAAACAAAGAAATATCCTAATACTGCACCTTAAACATCTAGAAAAAGAAGAGCAAACCAAATGCAAAGATTGGAAGAAATTATAAACATTAGAGTAGAAATTAATACAATTGAGATGAAGAAAACAATACAAAGAATTAATGAATCAAAAACTGGTTTTTGAAAGATTAAATAAAATTGATAAACCCCTAGCTAACCTTATCAAAAAGAGAAAAGAAAAACCTCAAATTCAAGCAATAAGGAATGAAAAGGTGAAATTATCACAGACTCTGTGAAAATTCAGACGATCATCAATAGCTATTTTGAGAATCTTTACTCTTATGGAATTCAAGACATAGAAGAAATGAACAGATTCTTAGAAAGTACAAATTACCAAAACTGAAACACGAAGATATAAAACTATCAATAACCCAATAAAAGCCTGTGAAATTCAAAACATAATAATAATTAATAATAATAAAAGTCTACCAACAAAGAAAATAAATTTACAGAAAATATAATCCCAGTACACCTCAGACTCCTCAGTGAAACTGAAAAGGAAGCAATTCCTTCAAAATAATTCCTAGAGGCAAGTGTTATACTTATAGACAAACCAGAGAAAGATGCAACTAAAAGGAGAACCACAAGCCAATCTCCCTCATGAATGTAGATGCAAAAACCTTCAATAAAATCCTAGCAAATAGAATTGAGCAAATCATCAAGAGATAACACATCATGACAAGGTAGGATTCACCCCAGGAATGTAAGGATGGTTTAACATATGTAAATTTATAAATGCAATATACTATATCAATAGAACCAAATCCAAAAACCACATGACCATCTCAATTGGTGCAGGAAGGCTTTTGAAAAAGTCCAACACTCATTCAAAGTCCTACAGCAAATTGGGACAGATGTCCTCTACCTCAATCTAATAAAAGTCACCTACAACAATCCAAGGACTAACATAATTCTAAATGGGGAAAAACTGAAATCTTGTACTCTCAGATTTGGTACAAGGCAAAGATGTCCTCTATCACAATTCCTATTCAATATAGTTCTGGAATCATTAGCTAGAGCCATTAGAGAAGAGAGAGAGATAAAAGGGATAAGAATAGGTAAAGAAGAATTTAAACTATCATTATTTGCAGATGACATGATACGCTACTTAGAAGACCCAAAAAACTCCACCAAAAAGCTGCTAGAATTAATACACAAATTCAGAAGCATAACAGGATACAAAGGCAATACCCAAAAGTCAATAGCATTCTTCTACACAGATAACAAACACACTGAGAGAGAAATTAGACAAACAATACCTTTTACAATAGCACCAAAGAAAATGAAATGCTTAGGAATTAACCTAACTAAAGAAGCAAAAGATCTATTCAATGAAAACTGTAAAACTATATGGCAAGTACAAGATGGTGAGTTCAAATACCTGCCCCCCCCCCAAAAAAAAGCAAACTACAATACTCTGGAAAAAAAAAAAAAAAAGGGGATCCTAGAAGATTTCAGAAAATGGAAAGATATTCCCTGCTCCTGGGTAGGAAAAACCAACATTGTGAAGATGGCCATATTCCCTAAATTGTTATACAGATTTAATACAATCACTATCAAAATACCATTAGCATACCTCATAGATCTGGAGCAATCGTTCTTAAAATTTATTTGGAAATAGAAAAGACCTAGAAGAATAAAGGCAATCCTGGGCAGCAAAGGCAAGGCAGAAGGCATTACAATTCTTGGCTTGCAATTATACTGCAAAGCTACTGTTTTAAAATCAGATGGTATTGGCAAAAAATATACCTGAGGCTCAGTGGAATAGATTAGAAGTTGTAGATAAAACTACAAACACATTCAGCCATCTCATCTTTGACAAAGGGACCAAACATGCTTACTGGGAGAAAGATAACCTCTTTGATGGTGCTGGAAAAAACTGGATCTTTTTATGGCAAAAACTAAAACTTGACTCAAAACTATCACCGTACACTAAACTAAAGTCAAAATGGATTAAAGATCTAAACATTGAAACAGAAACATTAGACGGTAACCTGGCAGCTGCGGAGAGAAGGAAGATTATGAATGTCAGAGCTGTTTAACTTACGGCTGGCTGATGGATTCTGCTGACACTTCCTTAAATACCTTCTTGCATGAAAGTCTTCATTAAAAAGAGTTCAGAAAAAGCAGATAGGAGAGGCAGCATTCACATTTGCTATGGCTGTCCCCATAACAGTGCTTGACTGTGATCTCTTGCTGTATGGCTGGGGTCACCGACTTTGGACCGTTTTAAGCTGAATGATGTGACTGATGAAGATTTGATGTCCATGTATGGGTTTCCTCGGCAGTTCATCTATTACCTGGTAGAGCTCTTGGGGCCAAGTCTTTCTCAACCTATTCAGCGGTCTAGGGCCATCAGCCCGGAGACACAGATCTTTGCAGACCTAGGCTTTTATACCTCAGGCTCCTTCCAGACCTGAATGGGAGATGCTATTGGTGTGTTGCCAATGTCACCGAAGCACTTATGGAAAGAGCCTCCCAGTTCATTCACTTTCCAGCTGATGAAGCCTCTGTGCAGGCTCTGAAGGATGAATTTTATGGGCTGGCAGGGATGCCAGGGGTGATGGGGGTGGTGGACTGTATCCACGTGGCAGTCAAGGCACCAAATGCTGAAGACCTCTCCTATGTGAACCGCAAAGGGCTGCATTCTCTCAACTGCCGGATGGTAGGTAACATTAGAGGGCCGTTAATGACTGTGGAGACAAATTGGCCTGGCAGCCTGCAGGACTGTGCTGTGCTCCAGCAGTCCTCCCTAAGTAGTCAGTTTGAAGCTGGGATGCACAAGGATAGCTGGCTTCTTGGTGACAGTGCCTTTTTTCTCCGCACCTAGCTCATGACCCCATTTCTTACCCCCAAAACTCCTGCCGAAGATCGCTATAACCTGGCTCACTCTGCGACCCACAGTGTGATGGAGAAGACTCTGAGGACACTGTGCTCCCACTTCCGCTGCCTTGATGGGTCCAAGGGAGTGCTGTAGTACTCGCCAGAGAAGTCTAGCAACATCATTGTGGCCTGCTGTGTCCTGCACAACATCTCCCTGGAGCACGGCATGGACATCTGGCCAATGCCGATGGCAGGGCCCATACAGCAGCCCCTAGAGGAAGAGTATGAACCCATGGAGTCTCTGGACCTAGAAGCCGAGCGCAGCCGCCAGGAGCTGTTGCTGGCTCATTTCAGCTGATGGGGAGACTTGGTTGGGGGTGTCCTGCCACACCTGCCACAACTTTCCTGCACGTGCCCCCTTTACAGCTGTCAGCCTGCACGAGTATGTAAAAGCTTGTCATGAAACATCATTGCATCTTACGTTTTAAAGGGTTGGGGCTGTGCCAGAATGTCCTGATTCCAGCCAGGTGGAATGCTGATATTACAGGAGGGGCAGGCCTGTAATCCCAGCATTGGGTAGGCTGAGGCAGGAGGATCACTGTATTTGAGAACAGCCTGGGCTACATTGTGAGTTCAAGGCCAGCCTAAGCTATAGAGCAAGCCCCTGTGTCAAAAAAAAAAAAAAAAAAAAAAAAAGTTAAAGAATTTGTTAACTCTTTGCAAGCAGGTTAATGAAACTAAAACCAACATGGTGGTCTCTGCTACCTGGTCAACTCTAGGTCAAGCTTCATTCATTTGAGAAGTCCCAGGTTGGGCCCGGCATATAGCTCAGTGGTGCAGAGCCTGTCAAATGCAAGGCCCAGAATTCAATTCCCAGCCCTAAAACCAAAAAAAGAAAAGTCACTGGTAGTGAATGTAACTGGGTCTAAAAGTCACAGAAAAGGGAAAAACAACACCTAGCCAAAATGTTTCTTTTGGTTTTGATGATCTGGAAATTACAAATAAAAATAGTATTTGTATTCAAAAAAACCCCCCAAAAACAGAAACATTACATCTCCTGGAAGTGAAAGTAGGTGGAAATCGTAAGACATAGGGATAGGCAAACAGTTCATGAACAAAAATCAAACTGCATGGGAAATACTTGACAGAATTAGTAACTAGGACCTCCTCTTATGGAGAACTTTTTGCATTTCAAAAGAAATTACCAATAGAGCGAAAAGACAACCCATCAATTTGGAAAAAATATTACCTAATAATCACTCAGACAAAGGTCTTCTATCCAAAATTTATAAAAAACTAAAAGACATTAGGATCCCAAAATTTAAGGACCCAATCCAAAAATGGACATCTGAGATGAGCACACACTTTTGAGAAAGAAATACAAGATACAAATAGATACACGAAAAAATGCGTAACATTACTAGCCATTTATGAAATGCAAATTAAAACAACACTGAGACTCTTGTGTGAAGTGAGTGGAGCCAGAGATGTGACCAGAGGCCGAACTCAGGACCTGACAAGATGCCCAGGCTGCCCACCAGGATCACTAAGGAAACCCAGCATTTGCTGGCAGAGCTGATCCCTGAGATTAAGGCCAAACCAGATGAAAGCAATGCCTGTTATTTTCATGTGGTCATTGCTGGCCCCCAGGACTCACATTTTGAAGGAGGGACTTTTAAACTTGAACTATTTCTGCCAGAAGAATACTCAATGGCAGCACCTAAAGTACATTTCATGACCAAAATTTATCCTCCTAATGTAAACAAATGGAGAAGAATAAGAAGACAAGTTTGAAAGATAAGTGGTCGCAAGTATTGCAGGTCTGCACCGTTCTCCTATCAATCCAGGCTTTGTTAAATGCTCCTAATCCAGATTATCCATTACCAAATGACATAGTGAATCAGTGGAAGGCCAACGAAGCCCAAGCCATAGAAACAGCTAGAGCACGGGCTAGGCTATATGCCATGAATAATATTTAAGTCAATCCAATCATTAAGTTTGTGTCAGTTCTCCTGCCAAGATTCCTTTTTGGTTTACATTTAATGGACACAGTCGTAGAACATCTGTAGTGGTTGATACATTGTATCAACTTGGCTGGATGACTCAGTGGCCCAGTTCCTTGTTGGGAGCCCCACTCTGGGGTACAACTGGTCCTCCCTGGAGCATGTCCAGGGCCTGTCTAAGATATGATTGGTTCCTCCCTAGAGCAGGATCAAGGGCCCATCCTGGGGTATGATTGGTTCCACCCTAGGGCACAATGGGCCCACGTCAGAATGACTGAGCACAAAGAGACTTTTTAAAGGGCTGAGGAAGGAGTCAAGACTTCGCTTCGCTGGAGAAGCTTCAGTCTTTGTGTTCAGCCTGGACTTCATCGTCCGGCTTGCAGCCCAGACTCTTCAGTCTCCAGCTTGGATCTTTCACCATCCAGCGCAGACTCTTCAGCATCCGTTACAGACACCTTAGTCTTCCAGCGCAGACCCATCAGCCAACAGATAGAGACTTACACGGAGTGCTGCGGTGAAGTCCAGACCTCAGGACTGAATTCTTCAGTCTGGCGTGCAGATGCCCTCTTGCATGCTTTCTCATCTGACTCTGGCTGACTACTGTAAGTCAATCTTATAATTCCTTATAGGTTGTATATTTTGTGTTAATATCCATTCCTTATATTATATCTATTCTGTTCCTCCAAATAAAACCCTGACCAATACAACATCCTTTGGTGATTAAATGCACATTAGCAAATCTATGTCTTGTCCTGATTCACTGTTGGAAAGCATGAGCAATTGTTGAAGTTTCATCTGGATTGTTGTGAAATGTTTAAAAGCAGTGGCCCTCTGCTTTTGGAAAGCATGAGCAGTTGTTGAAGTTTCATCCGGATTGTTGTGAAATGTTTAAAAGCAGTGGCTCTCTGCTTTTCTTCATCTCTCCAATTATAGTTTAAGTATGAAGCACTATGAGTAGAGGTAGTTGTCAGGGTTAGCTGCAGGGGTATGCATGTTCTTTTTTATATTATTGTGTTTTGTGAGGGGTAAGGTAGTTTCAAAATTTTGTGCTTCCCCTTTTATGGTGATCTAATTGCACTGGTTATAAAGCAGCTAACCAGTTCTTTAAGATGCTCTTTCTAGCCAAGTCTAACTTTATTTACATGGACAAGGTGATTGCTTGAACCAAAATGAGAATATTAACACACATCACAGCCCTCACTAATAACACTACGATTTTACAGTCAAGTGTAGGTTTCTCCTTCAAGAAAAGCTTGTGGCCATTTTGTATGGCTTGTCTGGAAACATCTGCAAATCTTATGCTTTAGTAAAATATTTTTTGTTATTCTAAACAAAGCAAAACACTTAGATACCATCTCACCTCAGAAAGAAATCACCAACAGCATATGTTTGAGAGGCTACAGGAAAAAAAGGAACACTTCTCCACTGCTGGTGGTAATGTAGACTGGTGCAACCATTATGGAAATCAGTGTGGAGACTCCTCAAAAAGCTAGAACTGGAAATCTCATTCAATTCCAGCTATCCCCACTACTAGAAATTTTCCCAAAAGAATGGAAACATCAGATCATAGAGATAAAAGTTTGCCTACTTTTTTTTTTTTTTTGAGGGAAAGAAAGGTTTATTTAGCCCACAGTTAGCTGGAGGTTTCAGCCCATATTCAGCTGGGTCCAAGGCAGAGAGGCACATTGCAGAAAATAACATTTCATGGCAATGTGTAAAGAGCTTGCCTATGTTTATAGCAGCACAATTTGTGATAGCCAAATCTTGGAAAGAACTAAAATGTCTGTCACCTGAAGAATGGATGAAAAATATGATATTTTATATATACATTGGGATATTACTCAGCTATAAAGAGTAATAAACTTGAAGCCTTTATGTATAAGTGGGTGCAACTTGAAGATCTATTCATGAGTGAAATAAACCAGACCCACATATGTGAATATCATAGTGTTTCCCTAATGTACGAACTCAAAAGAAGAAATAAAAATTTAAAGGTTGAACACAGTTAAATGGAAAATGAGACTTAAGGATTAAATAACAAAGACAGAGCAAGGAGAAAAGATATGAAATTTGGAAGGGGCAAAACCATATATTTGTATAAACAAGATGGTTAAGGCAATGGTCCTGAGAATCTACATCAGGTTCTTGAAAATAGCAGTTAACAGGGGACTTCTCATCCTGGCTAACTATATATGTTGGTATCTGTCAATTAAGCAACTACACTGAGGATAGCAATGTATAATACTAAAAGCACACTTGAAATGCCCATCATTTTGGTCTTCTGAGTGCATACTGCTTCTAATATCATATTGATTATTGCTATATTCTCTTTAAAGTAAATGTTGTGAGAAAAAAGTAATAAAAGAAAGCAAGAGACAAGAAAGAAAATGTCATAGGATTGTCCTGCTACAGTGTTGTACATGGTTTGATTTCTAAATTTTTGTGTAAAAATGTGTAATTTCTTTCACATTCTATAGTGATTTAAAGTTTAGAATATCTGTAGCTGTTGGAAAACAGGAGTTCCATGTTATGTCTAACATATTTGATATTCAGACAGATAGTGATGTTAAGCCTACCTGCCTCTGTTACAGGGTAGCAATATCATTAAGCTTTCCTTCTGGATGTTTTACAACTAATGTTTGCAGACTAAAAATTACAGAAACAATGGGACAACAGGGATAGCTAAAATTTTGGCTCTAGCCCTTCAAGGTCAGTAAGGACTCAGGACATAAGAGAACTTGTACTGTGACAGCCTGTAAATCAGTGATGTCTCAAATTTTCTGATCAAGGAGATTATGGGGATACAGAGGAAAGTTATTGATGATACATAGTGTGCCTAAGGAGAGTCACCTAGAGAGAAAAAAATCTCTTAGGTTTGCACAGAGAGCAAATAGGTCAAGCAATGGTCATGACTGATCCACCTGGCTGACACTGAAAAAAGATCTACATGGTACTATTCGTGGTTTCACGGTAAATCCTGAGGGGATTTGACTGACCTAATAAGATTCAAAAATAACATTTTTAGTGATATAAGTCTTGCTTTAACTTGGTCTTAACCATCCAACAGAAAAGTATAACCATGAGATACAAAAAGTAAAGCCACATTAATATGCTGAGCTGTAAAAGGTTTAAGTCAACAAATTCTGACAATTGCCAGTTCTGCTGATAACCCACTACTATTATGTACTATTGGACAATATGAATTATTTTGATAAATTCATGCACCTACAATATTTGAATGACAATGGAACACCCATCTCTAACAAAACAAAACAAAAAAGGGATATAAATGAAAGACAATCTTGTAGTGAAAGACATATTCATGTATATACAAAATAGGATACATATACAGCTACTTTCTCTTAGTTCAATGAGAAGAAAGACTTATACTAACATTGTTTAGACAAGTTATATCTGCATCTTGTCCTCTGAATAACTATTATGAAGATAACAATATGCAATGTATTAATTATTGTAACTGTTGTAATAGCCTGTTTTGAAACTGTTTCATTTCTGTCTCAACTAAGATAAATTAAAAAAATTAAAAATAGTTGTAATACCTTACTCAGTTTGCATACCTAGGCTAATGTCCCCTTTCTGACCTGAGTAAAATAAAACTTTATTTCCCCCAATTACCCACCTGAAACACCATAGCAAATTCAAGTGATAATAATTCTTTCAAATGGACCTGCTATCATTTTCTTGGTTAAAGTCCATCGGAGAAAGGTAAAATATTCAAGCATTTGGTGAATTGGGAACAGATCCTCAGTGACATTTACCCCTGGGGGGGGGGTCAGAGTGTTACCAGAGCTTTCATCTCAGAGCAGAAGCATAAGGGGACCAGGTAGTGGTATCAATTTCTAGAAATTTCTCTTGTTTCAATATATACGCCTAGAATAGACGTATTCTGTGATTGATAGATGTCCAACATTGCTGCCTTGGTCTTATAGTTTCGATCTTCAAAGCCCCCTAAAGTCCATGTGTTAAGGCATACATAGCAGCCTACGATGCTATTGGGAGAGAAGAGATAATGTCTGGTAGAAAGAAGCTAGATCACTGAAAGATTGTTCCCAGAGAGGATATTAGGAAAATTTCTTCACCACTGTCCTCTCTCTCTCTCTCTCTCTCTCTCTCTCTCTCTCTCTCTCTCTCCCTCTCTCTTTCTCTCTGTCTCCCTGCCTCCAGTACCAGGGATTGAATACAGGACCCTGCACTTGCCAGGCAAGCACTTATTCTACTGAGCTATCTCCCTGGCCCCACCCTTGCTCTCTTTTGGATGCAGTGAGGTTGGAAGCTTTGTTCCAATACAGGCTCTCTATCATGATGTTCTATCAGGCCACAGGCCCCAAGTGATAGCGTCAAATTATCATGGACTGAAAGCTGTAGAACTAAGGACCAAAACATTCCTTTCCTCCCTACAATATGGAAAATTTCAGGTATTTTGCCATGGTGGCAGGAAGATGACTTATACCAAAAACTGGTGGTGAGAACTGGAGTGGTTTCAGCGAATATATCAAATGATGTGTTTCTGAGAACTTTGACATTAGTTTTTAGAAGTTTGGAAAATTTAGAAAGGTAAGCTAGATAAAGTCTAGAATTTTGTAAATTGAGCTTTATGAGAAATTCTGGTGGGTACAGAAGGCTAGAACTGTGATAGGGATATAGAAAATAAAAGCCATTTTGATAACGTGCAGGAGAAAAGGAATAGTGCTGAGAATTGCACTAGAAGCCACATATGTTACATTCTGGCAAAGCACTTGTCTATAATTTGTGCAACTTTGTAGGAGGCTACATTTAAAGGTGATGGACAAATTTCTGTAGAGGAGAAAGTGTCAGTGCAGCCCAGCATTCAAACAATGGATGGATGTTGCCAAATGGTTTTATGGAGATATACAATGAGAATCAGAGCCACGAAATAGAAGAGAAAAATTTGAAACACTTGTAGTCTGACCAGTAATAGACAGTGTTTGAAGCTGTGGCAAAGAAGAGTAATTGTTGAAGAGATTAGAGGCATTAAAAAGAAGCCAGTAATTACACTAAAAGAATGAAAAAAGGTGATTTGAAGGCATCTAAGGAATCAGATTCCATTCCTAGTTTTCTTTCTTTTGTTGTTCTCCCTTCTCCCTTTTCCTCCCTGTCTTCCTCCCCGCTTCCACTTCTCCTCCTCCTGCCTCCTCCTTCTTCTTCTTCTTTTGGGAGGAGTCCCAAGCTGCCTGAGGAGCTACACTTTCACAGTCTTCATTAAATATATGTCCAGTTTCCCTTCTGGAAACTACTGAAATTTCAAATGAAAGCTGGATGCCAGCTAGTTTGCAAATAGCCTTGATGGCAAGAGGTGTGAAGTTGTAAGAGTGAAGTCAAAACCATAGAGGAGACTATAAGAATTAGAGATGCCAAGAATCTGAAACGTCTATCCAGGAAAGCCAAAGACAGTGCACAGAACCCGCCTAAGAGAGTAGACGTGTGGGCCACACCAGCAAGGCCACAGAGCCGGGGCTCTTTGAATGGACTACACAATAATGACTAAATAAAGTAAGAGCCTGTTTGGGTAGAACACAGTACTATCCAATATATGTTCCTGTAAATTAAAATTTTAAAGTGTGTTTTCTATAAATATAAAAATAATATAACAACTTCTAGTAGAAAAAATAAACCTAAATATTTTTAGTCCATTTGGAAGAATACATTGTGGTTTAAAAGTAACTAACAACAATAACAATAATAAGAATAATAATACTACTTTTCATTTTAACATTTAATAGTTTCAAAATAGTTGTTCATACATTACTTGAATGAGTAATCTATACAATCAAGACACTTATCACTGACATTTGGCCAATGAGACCGTTCAAGTTCATACAGAATTATACCCAGGGCTGCCGACTCCTGATCCAGCACTTTTTCCAATAATCTTTGCTACAACAGTGAGAAAAACCAGAGCAAGAGAAATAATTTCATGAGGGCATTGCTCTCTTTAAAAGTGAGAATCTAAGTCCGCATAAGAGCGCCAGGGCAGCTCCCATGCAAAAGGAGCTCTTCAGACACTTTGGAAGGAAACTCCTTTGAAAGTAACATTCCCCGCAACATCTTGCAAACACACAGGCTGTTAGCCAGCACATTGTCAGAAGGCTTTCCCTCCACTTGGTGGACCTGCAAGTCTGTAGGTGCTAGGTGTCCTCAGTGGTTGCTAAAGTTATGAAGGAGGCCTCTGGAGTTGGAGTGGAGTGTTTCAAGAGAGTTCGTATTAAGATTCTGTATTTTTATCTAGGGACCTTTCAGACTGTAAAAGAATTTAAGGACCATGTATTCTTATAACAGTAGAATAAAAGTAGAAAAATAAATTAATAATGCAACATAAATTTTTTGCTTTTAAAGAATTACTGTAATAAACATGCTTAAAAGCACGTTCACTTTTAAGTAAATAAATTTAAAAATATCAGCTCTTTTGTAGAAAAAGGAAATTTTATCCTTTGAAACACTTCAGTTAAGACATTTTTTAATATTTTCAGAGATACATGTATTTTTACCTTTTATAAAATTTAATATGTTTAGGATCACTTTAAATACAAGAAACATGCTGTGCTTAAAATATAAATTTGTAAAAAAAATTAATAAACAAGAATTACTTATACCTAGATAGTGCTAGGTGCTAAAGATGTAGAAGCAAATGAAACACTCCATCTCCCCTCTGAGAGTTTAGGTTGCTCAAGGGGCTAGAAGAAAGATAATGGAAAGAGGGTCTCAGGGAGTCCACACTGGCCCCCACAGATACCTCAAATGCACCCCATTCTTCTGTTTATCAAAGATATCACCACTGAAGAAACAAAAATGGGAAGAAAGGGCAAGAGGCATGGAAAAAAGACACTAGGATGGAGATGACACCCAAGGAAGACAGTTTTCTTTCTCTCATTAGTGCTGATACCAAAGCAAAACAAGACCTGAACAAGGGGATGGGGTGGTGACATGTCCCCAGGCAGTGATGTGTCTCTACATCACCAGAGTGTTTACACAGTGGGCTGCTGAATGGTGCTGCATGTACATGGCAGGAGCTCTGTACAAGACTCCTGGTAGAGCCTCTTTCCCCAAGGCTGGCCTGTCACTACAACAGCTTGATGTCTAGTTCACCAGCCCTAAGCTACCAGTGCAGTCCTGATCCTCACAGAGACCAATCAGATGTGCAGTACGGAGTTGATTTAATATAAAGAAGGGATAATTCATTATTACTGGGATTGAAACAAATTTCAGACATGTTATCTGTACTTATGGGGTCTCGACCAGCCTGATTCAATATTCTTAGAGGGCCAGAGTTATCAAAAAGGGGTAATATATAATATCTCTCGGAACCAAGGAATTTTTATGGCAAAGAGGTGCAGTTGTTAAACATGGTACTTAAAAATGCTTTTTTAAAAAAAATTTTTTTCAAAGCCATCAGTGTATTGAAATTCTGTATACTTGAGTCAAGTTTAGCAATCTGTCTACTTAGAAACCTGCGTACATTCAGTGCTTGCCTCCTTAGACTTGTGGGAAACATGAATCTCTGTGGTTTTCTGTTCTACTCACATGTTAGATTATTAGTGGTATAGTATTAGTGGTTTGTAATATGCCAATATTTATTTGGCAGCAGCAAACATGAACACTGAAATGTCAGCCAGGATTTGGAGGCAGATTTACTTAATGTCAATGGGCCCAATAGGAATTTGATACATCATCAAATCTTTGGTAGCTTGGAGCTTATAGGAGACAAACAAGCAGGGAGCACAGAAGCATCATACTTGGTAGTTATTGACTAGTTACATCTTATGTTGTTATTACTGATTAGTCTGAGGGAAAAGAACATTATATACATTGTAACTATGTTAAGTTCATACTCTGGGCAAACTTGCACTTATGGAAAGCAAGCTTTTGAGATAATATATGAGGGTATGGTTGATTAGATAAAGGAAATATGTACCTAGCATTGATGGAAGACAGAAAGACAAATCTGCCTAAGGGAGTAGCTAGTTATAGAAGTTTAACTTTAAAATGTTAACTGTTTTCCTCTTCAATTTGGGTATGGCTTTTTGAATTTTATCAGCAGAATCTCTATAACTTTAAATACAAATTATTATTTCTTAAATTTTGCACTTGAAAATTAACATTTACCTTTTATTTTTTTATTGTTATAATTGTTTAAATTGGCTCATATATTTTTCTAGGTTTAGTGCTTAATATCTCTTACAGTCTAGCTCAGCATTCTTGTTTTATATATTTGCTGTTCTTAAATTGTTGACTTCAGCTCTCAGATCAATTTCTAAGGGATATGTATGTGTTATATTTCTGTTTTGCCTGCCTCCTCTCCTTCCTTAATGGTGGGGATCAAAGCCAAGGTCTTGCATGCAATGGGCAAGCCTTCTACTGCTGAGGTCAATGGATGCAACTTGAGGCTATAGTGCTAAGAAAAATATATCAGACCCACATGTGTACATATTGTATTGTCTCAATGGTGCAAGAACCTAAGAGAGTAAATAAAACCTGAGAGGCACAATAGATGTAACAAAAAGGAAAGAAAACTTTTCAAAAGGAACAAATGACTGGGTTGAGGGACAGAGAAAAGCGAGAAAAAAAGGAAGAGGAGAATCATGCATGTAGATCGTACGCATATACACGCGATGGCTAAGATGACTGTGCCACTCCTGTTTGTTTTTTGAAGGTAACACTAAATCCTTAAAATTTTTATTTGACCAATTTTACATGCTTATGTTTGGTAATCTGAACAGCTGCATCAAAGACAGCAATGTGAAATATAGCAACCATTGCTGAATAGCTAGCATCTTGTCTTTTGTTTTGAAATTGTGTATTGTTTGTAATGTCTTCTCTGTTATATTATCCCTTAAATAAAATTTAATACAAGGAGATGAATTACTAGGGTCCAGCCCACATTTTAGAGAAGGGAGAAGGAAGGAGGGCACTGTCAGTAACCCTTCTCAGAAGGAAAGGCTGCTGGCGTGCAATGCCTTCTTAAGGACTCCTCGCCAAATTTGTTACTGTTTTTCATGTCTAAGAAATTATTCCTGCCAATCTTTTCTTCTTGAATCCATTTCCATTGATCATCGTTTCATAGTCAACGTCTTGGTCTCTTTTTCATCACCACTTAAATAGATTATCTAACGACTTTATAAACTCTCCATGAGTTTCCTTACATCCCTTATTGCTCTGGGCTCATTAATATTCCTTAAACATCTGTATTGTTCCATATTCTGGTTCAGACCTTTAATGACTCATCATTGTCTTCTTTCATGCTTTTATCTTATTTTTTCCAGTTGCACCAGCCAGTCTAGCCACGCCAGCATCTTCACCATATTCTACACATCCCTCAACTCCTATTCAGGATGCCAATTTATCTTTCATTTTCCTTTTCCTTTCTAGATTCTGCCAACTGACCTTTACAACAAAGCCTAGCCTATTCACTGTTGCCATCACTGCCCAGTTTGCTTTTAATTCCCATGAAAAAGTGGCTTGTGCCAATACTTTAATCTTTCATCTGTTCTGATTGCCTTACTGACTCTAAATTCATTGTGAGTGCTTTTCATCAACTGGGCTGAAATTCTTGCAATTCTTCATGTTTCTGTTCATCCACGCCATCTAACAATATAAGGATGCAGCAAGCTCCTCAATAAGTGTGACTTACTGTAAAAGGTAGAGTGTTCCCTTTTCTAGCTGCCTGAGGTACAGAACGTTTAGAAAAAAGTTAGGAATAGAAGACTAAATTAAACTAATAAAGGGTTATTCAAAGATATTTCATGAATCATCTTAAAAGGTGAGAAGACACGATAGGATCATTTTAGCAAGCTCCTACTTTCCTATCATTTCCCTGTATGCAGCCACACTCTTTCATTGATAAAGCATAATTTCCCAAAAAGGGGGTGATGTGGGGTCCCAGGGGACACTTGGCAATTCCTACAGGCTTTTTTACCTTATGCCAAAGGGGCAAGGGATAGGGGCCTAAGGGGTAGAGGAAAGAAATGCTGACATATGCAGGCTAGCCCTGTGCAGTGGAGGATTACCCAGGCCAGAATACCAGTAATGCTGGACTAGAGAAATTCTGCTTCATCTCGAAGACAGGAGCAGGGTGGCAACAGCCTTGCCACTCAGCAGCTGTGCAAACACAGCCAAGGTACTAATCATCTGCAGTTCTCCATGCTTAAGTGATCAGAATAATAAAATGTACCACTAAGTGGTGCTGGAAGAATTAAATGAGTTAATGGTTATATAGTACTTTAAAATAGTGTTTAGAACACAGCAAGCTGGGTGTGATTAAAAAACTTCTCCGGGATGTTGTGTAGAATGTAAATTATAGAAATCACCCATTCTGATGGCATGTCCCAGTCTCATGATCAAAGAGAAAACCTAAACAGGGTCTCCGCAGAGCTTAGTTCCGATTAACTACATTGATCTCTCGGACTGAAGGACAGATCACTATTTTTACATTTGGTAGTTGCAACGGTCAGAAAGTTGAAAATCTTAGCTAGCTTAGTTCCATTTTAACACACAGCTAAGTAGCACAGTTTTTCTCTGAAGGGGAATACTATTCATTCAGCATTTTGGCACTTTGACAAAATAGCCTGACATCAATAACTTAAGACAGGAAAAGACTTATTCGGCTCATGATTTCAGAGGTGTCAGTGCATTGTTAGCTGGCTCCACTACTTTAGTAGGACATTGTTATGGGGCAATGTTGTTCACCTTATGGCAGGGGGGTGGAGCGAGGGAGGGGAGAGAAAGAGAGAGATACAGAGAGACAGAGTCAGACAGAAAGACAGACGAAAAGAAACAGAGACAGAGAGAGAGACAGAAAGAGAGAGACAGCGAGAGAAAGAAACAGAGACAAAGACAGAGAGAGCAGAGATAGAGAAACAGAAAGAGACAGAGAGAGAGGCAGAGAGACAGAGAAACAGAGAAACAGAGACAGAGAAAGACAGAGACAAAGACAGAGAAACAGAGACAGAAAAAGAGATAGAGACATAAAAAGAGAGACAGAGACAGAGGAGAGACAAAGGAAGAGAGAGAAATAGAGACAGAGACAGAGAAGGAGAGAGAGACAGAGAGAGATACACAGAGATAGAGAGATAGAGACAGAAATAGAAAGAGACAGAATGAAACAGAGATAGAGACAGAGAGAGACAGAGAAGGAAAGAGAGGCAGAGGCAGAGAGAGACAGAGGAAGAGAGAGAGAGACACAGAGAGACAGAGAGAGAGAGAGAGAGAGAGAGAGAGATATGCCAGGAATCTGAGAGCTAGCTGGTAGACTCCTCAAGGCCTCATCTTCCTTTACTCCCTTCAGCCAGGTCCCCCACTGATTTCATCACCTCCCAATTGTGCTATTTAAGTTATGATTTTATCAATGAATCAGACCCTATGATGAAATTAAAGTGATCATAATCCATTCATCTCCCCCAAACCCATCACTGGCAATCAAGGCTTTATTATATGTGTTTTAGGGGACATTTCAAATCCAAATCATGAAGGAGAAATTTGCACAATTTTACCATACAAAGCAAGGCAGGAACTATGTCTTTTACAGAAGGACAGGTGACTTTAAGGTCATTGCTGTGTGCAGCACTAGGCCAATCACGCTCCCTTAGTCATAAGGGAGCCCAGGTCCAGCACAGCGAGGACACTCAAGGGGCCTCGAGTCACCGGCACTGTAACGGAATAAATACGCGCCTACAAGCAGCCCTGTTCAGGGGCTTTTTTCAGATTTTCTTGTAACAAAGCAAACCGCAATGTAGGTGTGTATGTGTTTGTGTGCTTTAAATTTCTTGTCAGGTAATTTGATACTGGAATTGTGAAAGAACAGTGATTGTGCTCGGGGAAGTGCTTTTTTCCTGGATCATAAGAATTTATTCAGGCACTGGCTTTTTGCTCTGAACTTTTTTATTTGGGGCAGAGGTTGTCAAAATCAGAGAAAACGCAAGGCGAAAGGATCCAGAAGGGCTGCCTGCCGTGCACTGCGCCTTTCTCCTGGGCCGGCTTCTGCTCCCCGCTCCAGTTCCCACTGCTCCCCTCCTCTGCTCACCACAGTCCCAGAAGCGCTTAGGCCCGCCAACTCCTCTCTTCTGACCCAAGAAGGTAGCAAACGGAAACACATGAAGATGAGCGCTAGCTCTTCTCTCTCTGCATTTTCTCTAATTGAGTCTGCTAAAAATAAAGACATTAACAGGAAAAAGGCATGCAAATTTATTAATGTACTCGTGCCTAGAAACCAACCAGAATATGACACCTAAGGAAGGGCCAGATGGTTGAAGCTTCAACAGCCTTTGGAGCTAAGAAGCATGAGCCTGGTTTTCCTGGGAGGAGGGGCTGACTGGCTATGTGAGGGAAAAGAGGAGGAGTCCATGGTGCAGAGTCTTTCCTAAGAGCAGATGTCTGCCCATGGCCAGGGCTCTGCAGGCAAGGTGGCAGGCCTTTGGAGTGCTTGTCCCGAAGCTCACATTCTCTGTTCAGTGGGGTACCTGGGAGCAGTCCTCAGCACTAACACTTCTTAAGGAATTTCCCTTAGTCTGATAATAAGGCAACTTCAGGCCCAGCGCCTCCAAGGCCTCTCTGCTTTGGAGTGAAGGCAGGGTATGAGACAAGGAAGGAGGGAAAGACCACACACACCTCGCTTCTCCGTTAGTTCGAAGCTCTCAGCATCCAAAATGCTACACTTCGAGTTGCGGCTTTTTGAGTCCCAACGCAAGTTCAATGGGGCCAGCAGATCGGTGACCAGGATTTCCATTTTGTCCTTTCCAAATAAAGAGGAGGGCAGTAAATTGGTCTTGCTTTATACTTTATTTCATTCATTCCCTTTTCCAGTACTCTACCTTATCTTTTAAGGAAAGAATATATATATATATTTTTTAAAAAGGCAAAAGAATGCAAAAATAAATAAATAGAAAGCAACTCCCACACCCACATTTATGTATAAACTTTTGTTGAATTCAATCTTTTAATCTCTATGGGAAAGGCAAAAAAATACTGTACCTGTCAGGTTTAACTGCACCTTGCAAATAAAGATGTGAGAAAATAGGAAGAAAAGAATCACTAAATATGATTGCTTGGAATCTTGGGTAACCAAATGTGGTGCAAGGTCAAACAGTAGGATGATACCAAAAGCCTGTGGCTTGATTCTCTGGAGTGGCATTGGCTGATCAGCAAGGTAAGATTTGGGTTTGGAACTCCTCGGGTTGTGCCTGTCGGTGACATCCCCGCAGCCGGGGACGTCATGCCAAGAAGACTGCTGTGGGTCTCCACTGCAGGCTCCCGGAGAAGAAAATACTTTGTCTGCAGCAGTGTACAAAAGGAACACTGTGTGTCATTTTCACAGCACTCGTTCAAGACTTATTTTTCCCTTCTTCCTCCTTTTTTATTATTGCTTTTAATAAGAAATAACAACATGATAGTTTCAAAATACATTAGTAGTACATTGGCAATAATTGACACATTGCACATTATTGCCCTCATAGTAGTTATACAGAGCACAGCGTGTAGACTTGATAAATTTTCTAATTGATATTGGTAAGGAAAGAAAAAAATTTCTTTGAACTGAGAGGAAGTAGTTGTATACATAGTCCAATATAGTTACATTTGCTTTATTCACATTTTTTTGTATGTACAAAATGAAATTGTTCCACAGTTGTTGCTGTACAATCCTGTACATTCTTAGCTGGAATTAAAGGAATGGCATGGATTTATGAATGAAAATGAATGAAATCTTAGCTATGATAAAGTTCAAGGGAGTTGGTCTCTCTGGATGATATAATTTTCTAGTTAATGATTTTCCATAAAAATTTTAACTTTAAAAATTCCTTTTGAGGGACAGCAGTATAGCTCAGTGGACTAAGCGCTTGCTTAGGTCAGCGCAGGGGCCAGGGCTCATCCCTGGCCCCACATGCCATGCTCTCTCCGTCCTGAGCCCGAAATGGGGTCTGGGCATGGTGGCGTAATCACAGCAGTATGGAGGCCGAAATCTGGAGAGTCACCACAAGTCTGGGCTGCACAGTGAGATGCCGTACACACACACAAACCTTTTTGTAGTAGAAAACCTCTAAATTTCTATAACATTAAACAGAAGCAGAATAAAATTGATTACAATGATTAAAATTTCATTATAAAATAAAATATTTTTTACATCCTAGTTCCTATGCCATTTGCATGAATTACAACACTGCTCTATCTTTTGAATATATTTTCACGAATATATATAAGCTATACACTTTGCATACACATATGCATTCATACTATAACTATTCTCCAATGGCTTTTGTGTCACCTGATTCACACTGAATATATTTCTATATAAGTATGTAAAGAGCTGCTGCATTTTTCATCAAATGCCTTTTCAGTAAACATTTTCCCATTTTATGAAAAGTTCATAATTTTAACTAATTCACTGCAAAACAAAATGTAACTTTTTCTGTTTTGCACAATGGCTAAAGATTGTGCAGGTTTATATCCATTACTTCCTTAGCTGAACGTCCATGTAAGGTGAAAGCCTAGTGGTGAGCATGCTGGCGCCAAAGGTTTCTGCATGTTAAAATGATATATAACCTCTTACATTTTATACCCCTGGCAATGCCATGTTTTATAAAGCTGTTCAGTTTTTGACATAATCTCTAAAAGTTATGCATTGTTATGGTTTACATAGTCTTTGTGAATATTAATCAGCTATTTTTATACTTTTTAATTTTTTTGACTTTTGCTGACTGTAGATATCTAGGGTAGTGTTCCTGTAAATTGAATGACTTCTCTTACACATGTTTCGAGCATAAGAAAGAGGCTATGCTTTGCTTTATTTGCACGAGTCTGGCAACATCCTTGCTCTGTACCCTCTCCTTGCAAGGTCTGTGTTTCAGTCTCTCCGTCATATTTCAGCTCTTCCTTCGCTGTTACTAGCTTGTTTTGTAGCTGCGATCATTCTGTTCTTAATTTATTGGCCTTCTGATGGCATTTTGTCCTTTATTTGATTGTTTAACTCTTCTGTCTCCCTTTTGACTTATTTCTGACTTTTGCTGAACTGAGTCCACGTTCAGTTTCATTTCTGAGCATATTCTTTGCTCCTTGTGGGTTTCCTTCTCAGCATGTTGTGAGCTGCATTTTGTGCGTGCTGTTCCTTCCTACAGTATGGTTGCCTACTGACGTAGTGATTGCCTAGTACTTCCAGTTCTTCAAACCCAGCAGCATGTCCCGGGAAGAGCTGGTAAAATTCTAGTAGCAGGGGCATTGCACGCTTCCCAGTCTGATCAGGCATTATGGATGGCTGAGTTTCCACAGAACACAGAAATATGTCCCTGGCTTGTGCAGCAAGCTGGCCAGCCCACGGTGCCACACTTCTACATAGGCAGATCTTATGTCTATCATCTTCAGTTCAATTGCATGGATATCTTTTTATTCTTTTGACAAAGCACTTAGGATAAAAATATTTACTGGGTTTGAATAACGAGGGTATTTTTAATTTAATAGTAAGCTCCTTCATTCTCTCACTTTTATACTATTCTATATTTTAAACCATTCAACATAAGTACACAAGAATTTTTCTTATACTTTTTCATGTAAGTGTAGAAACAACGCTTTTTCTTTTCTTTTCTAGTTCTAGTTCTCTGAATTAGTGAGCTGAAATGGAATGTCTTATATTGCAACAATCAATTTTTTTTTTTTTTTTTACTTTTCATTTATTTATGTTATGGCCTGCTCAGCCTGCCCTTTGGGTGTGGTGCCAAGGGTCGAACTGCAGTACCTGCGGTTACCTAAGCTTTCCTAAGCAGGCGCTTTAGATCGCTGAGCTATCTCGCCAGCCCCAACAATCAATGTTCTTAATTTAAAATTTTATAAAACAGTTTCTGACCACTTGGATTTGCCTGTAGATGTTCCCCAGGAACCTCGTCTATTCACCGGTGGGGATTTTGGAGAGCGATTAGATCATGGGGTGCTCTAGCTGATTTGCTCTTAGGACGCAGGGCCTAGTGCGAAGAGGTGGGACCCTGGGACCTACCCAGCTCTCCCTTCATGCTCTCTGCTTTTTGGCTGCTGCGACTTGTGCTGCTTTTCCTCTGCCTGCCCCTGTGTCAAGTCCTCCTGTCGCGGAGCTCATGGTGTAAGGACCGACACTGCTGATGTGACGCAGAATCTCCCTGCCCTGCGTTCATTCTGGGTGAAAGCGCTGTGTCTCAGCAATGAAGAAGGTAAAAGGACAGCGGCTGCCGAGTGTGCTCAAGCCGAATGGCTGGCTGGCGGGGAGCTGCCCGCTGTCTGGGAGAGTTCTCTTCTGCAGGCATGCGCACAGGTAACAGAGCTGCAAGCCTGGCAACGTAGCAGGCTCCTCGCCCCTTGTCTCTGGCACTGTTCCCGTTCTCTGCTCTCTATCCACTGTACGCTGAGCTCCCTTGCACCTCCATTCCCTTCTGCCACGATGCTTCAGCTGACCGTGGCCTGAGTCCCCTTAGATCGCGACCCAAATTAAACCTCTTCCATAATCTGTGAGTGTTGAATGTTGTGTCCAGCAAAGGAAAGCTAATGTGCTGTGTGCCAGCTGCATAGTCCCTGACCGCAATAGCATGCTCGCAAAGTTTACTTCTGTCTCTCCCCTAGCCCCTTAGGAGTTTTCCCCCTGGGATTAGTTCTGTTTTCTTATCTGTGACTAGAACAGCCTTGCCTGCTAATGATTATTTATGAATAACATTTAAAAGCATACTTTCCTATATGAAATGGTCACAATAGAATCCCCAACACTACTTCTTAGCTGTATACTTCTTAGACAATGATAATCTCTCAGCCTCACTGATAAGACAATAATGATGCTATCTGCCTGACAGGCTTTTGTTATATAGTTATATGAACTAAAGTTAAACAGTTAACATATACTTAGTAACTAGGGAGAGCTCGTGCATTATAACATTTGAATAGTGCCTGTTACTATGGCGAAGTTGTGGGCAATTATGATAATTAAACTCTCTGCTTTATTTCTCTGAAAATTCAGGAATTTGGGGGAAAACGGAAATTCCTTTTTTTTTAATGGCTGGCCCTGCCTGCCCTAGGGTTGGGGCTGGTGTAGCATGTGGTGCCAGGGATCGAACCGTGGCCCCTGAGGTTGCCTAAGTTTGCCTAAGCAGGCACTTTAGAACGCTGAGCTATCTCACTGACCCTCCAGTTTTACTTTATAAGACCATTTACATTTGAACGCTAATGAAGAATGAAACAGCTAATAGTCTAGTCACCATTTTTCACTTTCACACATAAGAATTCTTTGATGTGTTCTACTCTCCATCTCTGAAGTAGTTTGCAATTAGAGTGACTTAGTTTGTATTTATTTAAGTTATATCCATGTTCATATTGACATACTTCATTGACAAGAACATATGAACATTTTTAAGCAAAAATTTTTGAAGTTATTTTGAATTACATAGTACTTGTTGTAATACATAATATTGTCTTCAGATTAGTTGTTCATATTACCAATATGTGCATGTAAAATTTGAAGAAGAAAAAAAGAAATGTATAAGAAATTAAGGGAGTAAAAAATCAAAGACTTGAAGAAAGGAAACAAATTAAGCATCAACTGTTTCTTTCCATAGACCAGCAGAAATGTACAATATAGTTGTCCAAACCATCCTGCCAACATGTATAAATAAATCTATTTCCCTCACTCCCTGTCCTTCTGTTCAACTCAGTAATTCCTTTTGTACAAGCTCATTCCCTTTTCCCAGTATTTATTGTACCCTTTGGATTTTATTTTCTCACTGAGGTTCTCACACTAAGGAAATAAAATGATGTTTGCATGAGTGGGTCTGATTTATTTCACTTAAGGGTACGGCCTCTAGTTGTATCCACTTACAAAGAAAAGCCTCAAATTTATCCTGTTTTGCAGCTGAATAATACTTTGCTGTGTAACAATATCATATCTTCTTTATCTGTTCCTTGGTTGTTGAGCATTTGGGTTGTTTCCAAGATTTAGGTATGAGTATAGATGCAGGAATCCCTCTCCATTCCATCTGGGGTTTTTGCATCTGCAGACTCAACCAACTCTGGCCAAAATACTTAGAGAAAAATACTTGCCTCTGTATTTTAATACCTACAGACTTCTCTGTCAATATTTTTGGAAAATGTGTCAGTTTAGCTAGTTGCATAGCGTTTACATGGCATTCAGCATGATAAGTCATCTGGAAGTGATTTAAATTACTGTTTAGAGGGTTTTCATAGGTTATATGCAAATACTATACTATTTTTGTGTATTTTTGACCATGCTTTGATTTTGGTATCTACAAACATCCCCTGTCTCTCTCTCTGTCTCTCTTTGTCTCCCTCTCTCCCTTCCTTCCCTTCTTTCTCTCTCCATCTCCCTCCCTCTTTTTTTCCCATCCCCATCTCCCCCTCTTTCTGTCTCTCCCCACTGTTACTGACATGTTTAATTTTGTTTCACATTTCTTGAACGCTTTGCCCTGTGGCGTTACTTTATTTTTTTTCTCCTTGTTACACACTGGTTAGTTCTATTGTCATATATTCAAGTTCATTGATGCTTTACTCTGACTTGTCCAGCATGCAATCCTTTAATGTTAAATAATTTTCTAGCATTTCTATTTGAATATTTATTATATTTCCTATTTTTCTAAAGACATCACTCCTAATTCATTCCTTGTGAACTGTCCATGATAGTTTTCTACCCTTTTCTCTGCTTAATATATTGATTATAGCTATTTTAGAGTTTTCATTTGGTACCTTGTTTATTTCTGGACCCCTGTTCTGTTAATTACTGTATTTCTTGATGGTAAGAAGGATTGTATTTTGGCTCCTTAGACCTTATGTATTTTTTGACTGTTGGACAATGTTTGAAGTAGTAAACACTAGTTAAACTATTATTGTATGTCTGGATATTTTTCCTTTTTTTTTTTTTTTTGTGGGACCAGGGTTCGAACTCACGACCTTGCACTTGCCCAGCAGGCACTTGTGCCTCGGAGCTATCTCCCCAGCCCCTGTCTGGATATTTTTCATGCTCTATTTACTACTAGAGAGAAACTGAGACTTTTTGGTGCCTTGGGTCTGTCTGATTATTTGCATTTGGGTTTTGCTGATTCTGTAATGTAGCCTATGTAAGGACAAGGACTATGTGGAGATGGCTGCTTATGCTAGCACACGGACCATGTGTCAAAGCTTCAGTGGCTGGTGAACATGGCCACGAATAAGCTGATCACTGTCTTCAAGCAGATAGTGATAATTTGTTGCTGAATTTGCATTTGGTTAAGTACTAATTTCCTTAGTGAGGAGTAGGGAAGAGATTTGTGTGGGTGGTATACCTTGTATGATTCACAGTGTTTTCAGGGGGATGTCTAGATAATCTTCTTTGTTTTAGTAGGAAAAGCTAAAATTACAAGTATCATTACTACTGTTATTTGTATTTTTAAATTTCATTTATTTATTTATTTATTTATTTATTTATGGTAACAAGGATTGAACTCAGGACCTTGTGCTTCCCAGGCAAGTGCTTATTCTACAGAGCTATCTCCCCCAGCCCCTATTATGTTCATAGTAATAATTTATGTCACCGCTAATCTTAATCAAAATCATATGATTTATTACCATATTGAAATGTATTTATTAAGAACATGGTATGCTAGGACTCTCACTCTCAAAAATAGAGGAAACTCTTAGTTCCTTAAGGAATTCCTACATTTCTCTCCCTGATGATTATAGGGAATATTTTGTTGAGTAAATTTTTATAAATTAAATTTAATATATATAATTTTTAGATTTGGAGAAAACTTTTCTGCCCGGGCAACAAAAGTAATTCTGCACCACCCTCTCCTCCTAAATATAGACCCTTCATTGAATTTCTCTAAAGCCTAAAGAGATTCAGGTGATGCTGTTAGACTTGATCTGGTGCATGTAGGATGTTATGGCCACAGAGATACTATTAGACAGTGAGCTCATACTGGACGAGACAGCATGCTCTATGGGGATTTACATTGTAAATTTTAATGTGGGAAAAATTTTTAGTTTTACAACCAGATAATCTACACTGTCATCTGGCTTTTTGGTGTTTGGCCTCAAAGATTTCTCATTTTGAAGTCAAAGTTCTGGCTTCATTTGATTCCTAAACTGAGGATAGAAATCTACTTCTCATAGGCCTGCAATGAAGATTAAATGAGATCATGCACAAAAGGGCACAAGAATCATTTCAGGCTCACCTTATCTAAATTTCTTTATTACTTTCAATGAGAATTAACAATGTATGACAATGTGACAGCTTCAAAACACTTCAGTCATACATTTCAATATTTGATACAATGCATATTGTTGTCCTCCTATTAGTTGTACAGAGCACAGGGTGTAGATGTTATAATTTTTCAAATCATTATTGGTACAACAAAATTTCTTCTCATTGAACTATGAGAAAGTGGTTGTATACATAATCCAATGTTCCATAATCGCAGTGGGTCACCTTGTCTAAACCGTTACTGATTAGAAGAACATATTTGGCCAAAAGTCAAGCTGTGGCCCCTCTGTGCATATCTCACAGTGTCTGTCAATGCTTCCTAGAGAAACAGGTTTAATGGAGATATAGCACATGACTTTTAAATCACAAGACTGGCTCCCAGTAGCTGCCCACAGAGTCAGGTGTGAAACAGTGCAAAAGGGCTCTCTGAATCCTAGGGATCCCCAAGATCCCACTGAGTGCTGGAGCTGCCCTCAGTGGGTGGCTGTGTCAGGAGCTGAAGGATCTGTGCTAGAGGCTGAAGATTCTACACTGTAACACAAGGTGAAGGTAAAGACTGCAGCTTCCCCAAAGAAACGGAGGCTGGTCTTCCTGGTCTCCCTCTTATAGTGCTTTGGTGACAGTACTCCGCAGGGTGGGTCTTATGCACTCAGAATACGCTGAACCAATCAATTTGGATTTTTTCTCAAGTTGACATTATTAATTAAGTATGACGTGTGATAAAGATTTGATACTCCCTTAGCATGTACTTTCTTTAATCTTGAGGAAATGGGCTTGTTTTCCACCCATCCTCTCCCCACAAAGCAGTTGTCTTGCCTCAGT
The DNA here is from genome assembly GCA_004027025.1 of Myocastor coypus. Taxonomy (NCBI): domain Eukaryota; kingdom Metazoa; phylum Chordata; class Mammalia; order Rodentia; family Myocastoridae; genus Myocastor; species Myocastor coypus. Next base: position 71,278 of record PVJA010003054.1, on the reverse strand, counting down.
GCATGGGGTTGAGAAAAGTCTTTGCAGATTGCTAAATCCTCAGTCATCCAATGGCTCCAGCTGAAGAGGATGGGATGAAAATGGATAGCCCAGGAGAAAAGAGACAGTCCCTCTTCCTTAGGAACTCCATCTTTGCTCAACGTGATACTCTTCCTGGAGAAGGGGCATATGCCAGTCCACAAACACTTGCTCCATATAGAGAAAGATAATCTTCTCCATGCCTTCCGTAGTGCTTAGCTAGATATCCCTGTAACAAAAGACAGATCAACAAGATAAAAATAACCACAGATGTATTGACACAGACCTCACATACAGAGAGGGGGAAAAAATTATGGAAATAAATCAATCTATGAAGTAGAGCTCAATAAGGTGACTAACCTTTGGGTTTAAATACCATCATTTTGTGGAGAAAAGAAAGAAGGGTAGAGAGAAAGAAGACTGCTTGCCACAGTCTGACCGGGGGAAGCACAGTGAACAATGCTAAGGTTTGTTCAGCAGTTTTAAATCATGGCTTGTTCATCAATGTGATCTCTGAAAATTTAGTTATCCCAAGAGAGAGACATCCTTTAGATTGGAGATTCCTTTTATAGATGGAAATTTCTTTTATGAAAAAGATGTTTTATTTTGTTTCCAACACCTCTACTATGGAAACAGTTTCAAAAAATACAACAAAATTTAAAAAGCCCCAAATAATCCCTGTGCCAAAGAGGCGCACGAGGGACGGGCACATGCTCGTCTTCTACAGTCCCATTTGGAAGCTCGCATCCTGAGCTGCATCGCTGCCGATTCCAACGTTCTTCCATGGCTTGCCTTGTCTTCACCCACTTTTGCCAAGGACCCTAAAGCGCCTCACCAGCATATACACTGCCCACCACACTTAGTGACATCTAAGTGGCCCTGTCCTGATTCTCTAAACTGAAGGAGAGCCTGCGCTTCTGCACTGCTTGGATAGCATTTTATTTTGTTGTTTTATTAAAACTTTTAATTACTTTCAATAGAAAATATCAATATGATGGTTTCACAACACATTAGTAGTACATTCGCAATAATGGACACATTGCATATTGTCCTCATAATAGTAATATAGAGCACAGGGTGTGGGCATGCTACATTTTCTAATTGATATTGGTAAGGACAAAAAAAAAGAAAGAAAGAAAATTCTTTTCTTTGAACTGAGAGGAAGTAGATGTATACATAGTCCAGTGTTCCATAATTGCAGTGGGTTACTGGTGCAACTGGCTGTGTTGGAGGTTGTTGATTTAAACCTCTTACAGCTCATCATACCAGTCTAGTTCTGTGTTTTATGCCTCATAATTAGGCTTTTCCACTGGGTGATCACGAGCAAGTTAAAGCAACACCTGTGTAGCAAAACCTTCATCTTTTGTATCTTCCAAGGTCCAAGCCCCTCAGGATTAACTTTGGAACCATGTACAGTGCTTTGTAGAACTGTTGTCAGTGTCAGCCTTCAGGATGAGTCACAGCCATTGCTTGACCAGTTTTCTCTCTGTGAAAGTCTGAGAGAATGTTTTTCTCTGGGTGACTCTCCTTAGACACACTATAGTTCATTTATCCCTTTCCTCTGAGGTCCCATAATCTCCTTGACCAGAAAATTTGGGACACCTCTGAGTTATGAGATATTACAGCACAGGTTCTCTTATGTCCTGAGACCTTACTGACCTTGAAGGGCTAGGGTTAAAAATATTGGCTATTGAATAGCATTTTAGAAGTGAAAGCTTGTCTTTCTTTCTCATCCTAATGTAGTTAGAAGTGCTTTACCTTTTTACAAAAGAGGTTTCCCTTACACCCAAAGTGACTTTTCTGAGTAACTCCACTCCTAACCGCTGTTGCTGACAGCCCGGCAAGCTCCGAAGCTCCTCTGCAAGCCCCTCCGTGTCCTCTCGGACACCCTTTCTGTGCAGACACCGTGTTCCCATCCAACCAACTTCAGTCCCGCGCGCTCTCTTCACTTCATCCAGTTTAAGCTAGTTTTCCTGCAGGGGAGCAGTGATGAGAACAGTGTCTCTTTAGTCTGAGTGTCATAGGAAGGTTGTTTGCCCTTTTGGCACAAAGGAGCACATCGTGGCTTATCTGTTTTCTTTATAGTTAGACGCCCAATCACAAAAAAAAAAAAAAAAAAAAAAAAAAAAAAAAAAAAAAAAAAAAACAGCTTTTGCAGCTCTCTGGCTCTCTATATATTCCATTTGAAAAAGGGTAAGGTGGTAAAATAATTAAATACTATTGTATATTTCTCTTAAAGTTTAATATTGGTAAGAAAAAAAAAATCAAGGAACTCCTGATTTCCTGATTTTATTTAAAAAGCATGTCAGTTTTTACCTGTTGACCACAGTCCCACAGAGGTGCTCCTGGCCACTGGCAGAGCATGCCCAGGCTGCAGGCCCCATCCAGGAGGCCAGACCCTTGTTACTTTTTTTTTTTTTTTTTTTTTTTTTGCAGTTGTGGAAATAAAACCCAGGGCACTGTACCACTGAACTACACCCTCAATTCCTTTTGGAGATGGGATCTTCCTAAATTGCCCAGGCTAGCCTTGAATGTATAATGTTCCTGCCTCTGACTGTCTGGTAGCTGGGATTACAAGCTAAGGTCCTTTTGTCCCTTGCTCCAGTTTTACCAGGCTTATAGAAATGCCAGATCCAGGGCAGTCACTGGAGACAGCTGGTCCTGCTGTGGGCTGCAGTGACAAAAGAGACATAAGAAATGGGTCACCTGTTGATCTCATTCACACTCATGCATGAAAATGGAGTTTTCCAAATATTACCATGTGTGCATAAAGCCAGCCTCCTGCGGCTCGGTCCCTCTGTGATGCTGTGCTCAGAGAAGCAGCAGTCAGCGCCACAGCCTGCAGGATGAATGCAGACCTGTGCTGAGCGGCCTCGGGCTTCCCACTGTGGAAGGAGAAGAGAGGCTTCCCAGCTGTGGTCCACACGTGGCCTTCCTCTCTGCACAGCTTTCTGTTCCAGATGGGAGCCACAGTCCTTGCCTGTCTTTCCTCTACTCTTCTAAGTTTATTAGCGCTTTTGATGGGAAACCGTATTTTAAGTACAAGTTCAATTTGCTCCCTGAATGCTCTTTGGAGGTTCTGGGGAGGCTTTAGGCTGCCAGGGAAGCAAAGAAAATCACTGCCACAGGTAGCGTGAAAACAAAAAGGAAATTATGATGAAAGACACAGAGGAAGAGCTTTAGTCAAAAGACCACTAGAAAGCAGAGATACACACTACCCCAGCTGCTGATGAGACATGTCCACCCATCTTTTGACCACAGGCATCAGGAACCACCTACAGGACCAACCATATTGTGCCCAGAGGTTCAGTGAGTACCAAGAGGTTGTTAGACTTGTCTCATAGGCACAGCATTTCGTCTATACTTTCTTTTCCTTGCATTCTTTGATCTCATACCTCTAGTTTCTTCTTAACTTGCATAGGCCCAGAGAAGTTCCCACTGTTGTAGACAGCTGAATTAGACAGAAAATTATTATTATTATTATTATTATTATTACTATTACTATTACTATTACTATTATCATTATTATAGGTAGTCAGACAGAGCCAGGCCCTCAAGGCTGACATGGAAGACAAGGTAACTTTGTGACTAGAGACAGACACTCCTCTACCATGGGCCAGATCTCAAGACAAGAGTAAACCAATACCACTACATACTTCCCTAGGGGTGGGCATCAGGGACTGATATTCTGAGTAGGTATCAATCACCTTGAAAGAGCCTAGAAAGAGTCACCAGCCTACGCCCAACAGAAAGAGACCCTGCTCTGCATTCTCGCCTGCTCGCTATGTGACTTGCCTTCCCATTGGATCCTGATTTTAATCAATGTTACCTGAGCGATAGTACTTGTTATTTTATTGGATGACCACAGTTTTATCCCACCTAAGCCAGTTCCTGTGTCTTCTCCACAACCTTAGACCTGCCTCACCACATGGTTTGCTTCTATAAAAGTCCTTGGAAGAGACAGCTTCTAGGGGGACACCTACTTGGGACCCCCCCCCCCCCCGTCTCTCTCTTGGATAGGAGCTCTCTTTCCCTCAATAAATATGTTCTGCTCATTACCTCCATTTGTTCCTAAAATTCATTCTTTGGTTTTAGAAAACAGAACCCCCCCCCCCAGGTACTTTTCTGGTCTGGGATCGGTTTTCCCTATATCATTTGGAGGTTCCCTGTTGGAGATCATCTTCCTGCATCACCACTTTTCCTGCTTTCCCACAAAAGCTGATTGAGAGCTATCTGCAGTCACCCAAAATCCAGCTGTTAATACCTCCAATGAGTGCTGGTGGCTTGGTGATGCCTGGTTTTGACTTGAAGCAGGAACAGTGATTTCTGACATTGGAATTGAGGCAGGCATACTGGAGCGGGGTCGTTTAGCCTGGCTTAGCCTGTAGCCACTAGGGGACTATGAGGCAAGGGGGAGAAGGCCTGAGGAAGCCCACTAGCACCCGGGTGGTGTTCTCTCCCTTTCTTCCCTTCTTCTTCAGTCACATGTGCTATTTCTCACATTTCACCTTCTTCCAGCTCTGCCTCCCTTAGTCTTTTCACAAACCTTCTTTCTGTAGGAAGATTTTGTCAGCCACTCGGATTATTGAGTGCCTTCTTATCCTAAAGGAACTGTGGAGAGACAAAAGAGTGAAATTAATTAGCCAAAGGTTCTGTATATTATTATACATGGAGACTGACTGTGTTGGCTTACTGGATTAGAAGCTGGAAAGCCCTAAATGGCCCTCTGATTATTGGAGAATTGAGGAAGGCAGTATCTGTTCGGTCCAAGGCCTGGAAGCCTCAGAAGAAGAAGGACAAAAGGCAAAGCCTGAATTTGAGGCTGAGCGCCTAGAGACTCTGGAGGGTCACTGCTGTGAGTCCACACTGAAAGGCTGGAGAAGTTGGAGCTTGGGTCTCTAGGTGACAGCAGCAAAAGTCAGTCCTGCTCAAGAAGCACCCAGCTTGTGTGTGCCGATATCTTCCTCCTCCTTCCACTTCTGCTCCATCCAGGACACCAGACTACTGGACGATGCTGCCCGCACTCAGAGCAGGCCCACCTCACCTCACTGGCTCACAGGTCAGCTGTCTCTGCAAACGTCCTCACAGATGCACCCAGAGGTGTGCCTTCAGGATTTCCCAGGTATCTATCAATCTGATTAAGATGAGGATCAAGATGAACCATCAGGAGCTAGGTGTGGTGGGGCACACCTGTGGTTCCAGCACTCTGGGAAGCTGAGACAGGCTGACCCCAACCCAGGAAACATGTCAATTTATTGAGACCCTGTGTTTAAAACAATTAGCCAGTTGGAAAGAGCCATTGGAAAGAATAATTGTGATACATTTGCTCTCAGAGCAGAAGTGACCAGCTGTGTGCTCTGTCATGGACATCAGAACCTTCTCATGGCATGGTACAGTGCAGTGGCTCAGGAAGAGGGGGTTACTCCTGGTTCTCCTGTGGAGCTCGCAACACCTCGGTCACTCTCCCCTGTCTTTACCTCGCTTCATCATTCCTTTTTTGTTGTTGTTTTCTTTTTGGGAAGGGTCTACAGGGTGCTTAGAGTCTCACTACTAGATTGGACTCATAGTGATCTGCCTGTTTACAGACTCCCAAGAGCTGGGGTTACAGGCGTGCACCATCATGCTCAGTCTCAATTGCAGTCTCAGTTTGCCCCTGGGGTGGGCCGGCACAGCAGGCCCAGGGATTGAACCCTCAGACCCTGCACCTGCTTGCAGGCCCTTTAATCCGCTGAACTATTTGGCCTGCCCTCACCATTGCTAATAAAGGAAAGACAAGTGTTGCAAGGGGCTGCAGTGTGGCCAAGGAGGCAGCAGCGTGTAAGCGTTTTAATTAAGACAGCAGTGGCTACCACAGTGCTCCCAGGAATGTGTGCCTTCTTTAAAATCATTAATTTTCTCTTGAAAAAATTTTTTTTGAATATTTAAAATTTTATTTTAAAGAGTAAAAATAGCAGAAACAAAGACAGAAAAAGAACAGCAAGCAAGAGTACATGTAGTACAGAATTTCAAAACAAGAACAAAAATTTAACAATATTACATATTTTCATCATCAAATCTGTTTAGATTAATAGATATAGGTCTGTAAGATCGGTCAAATAATTAAACATTAACACTTTCAATAAACCTTGATTTTGTTTTAACTCTTCCAAATGCATTTTGTATTTAAGTCACTATTCTAAAAAAAAAAAAATATATATATATATATTATAGAGGCTGAGGATACACAAAACGCAAGGTCCTGAGTTTGATTTCTGGTGCTTCCCAATCTTGAAAATTTTTTAACTCCAATAACTAAAGACTTTCTTGGACTGGTGCTTCCTAAACCGCTCTAAGAAAAAACACTTGTGGTGTTTGGAAAATACCAAGACTACTTCCTATGCCCCGGTTATACCGACTCAGAATCCAGAAAAGAGGTTAGGAACAGGGAAGCTGAGGGAAGCTGGCCAGAACTGTCAAGTGACAAATATTGGATGATTTATCTGTCTGTGTTCCTACAGGCTGTCCATAAAAGAAGGCTGTTATGGTTTATGTCTAGTTGTCCCCCCAAAGCCTCATGCAATCATGGGTGGGGACTTCTAGAGTTTGAGACCTGGATGATGATCCACTGGGATTGCGTGTTTTACTACTGTTGGGATTATGGTCTGGGCACTGCCGAGACTATGAGTGTGGCTTGAGATGATAGGCTAAGGCAGAGAGCCTGATGGAATTTTAAAAAAAGACAGACAGAGAGACAGACTTGTGCTGTTGCTCTGCTGCCCTGATTTGCTGTTGTTCTCTGTTCCCTGGTTGTTCTGTTGCGCCTGTCACCATTGTCACTGCTCCATTGCCATGAACTGCTGCGCTACGCCATGGGCCTCTCTGTCTTGGAGCCAGCTGAATATGGACTGAAACCTCCAGTAACTGTGAGCTAAATAAACCTTTCCTTCCTTCATTTTGGGTGTTAGGTATTTGTCCCAGCAATGAGTAAAAAGTAACTAAGACAAAAGCCTACTTCTCATAGCTGCTGTGACAAGTACCCAGCATTGATATTTGAATACAAAAGCTTGGCCTGATCCACTACAATTTCACTGTGGAAAATCTGCTAACTGCATTGTACATGTGAGAAGCCTCCCCAGTCAGCAGCAACATGCTTATGGACTCAATTCCGTGGCAAAACAAAAATTGTTTTTCTGTCTTGTTTAATACCTGCAATCTGTCAGCTGCAAAACAGGTTGGGAATAGAATACAGTCTATGTCTCGTGAGTCTGCTTTCAAAACTGTGCTCAACTAATAGAAAACATGGTAGAAAAGGCCAGTGTGTAACAAGGATCAAATTAAAGTTTTGTGAGTCAGTGACTCTGCTTTTAGTTACCTGTAGGTCTGTCTTCTGGGTGAAGTGCCTACTCACTTTTATCTCTATATTGTTTGAGAAGAACTAAAATTTAACCGTATGATTTTGTTTTCTCTCTTTTTTTTTTTCCCCTTTTCAATTCAAGCCTTGAGTTCTGTAAAGGAGGAAAAGTAATATCTTTCCTTGACTCATAGCAAACTTCATGATACTCCACAACAAAAAAAGCAGATTAATAAGAGAAAAATGTTACAAATTCATTTACCCAGGTTTGTGTGAACAGGAGTCTTCAGAAATGCAGGCCCAGGGAAGACTGAGCATCTTAAGCGAGATGAAGGAGAAGGATGCCAGGGGACAAAACAGAAGCATAGCTTGATGATAATCAGCTGGGGTGGGGGCCTCATTCTTCTCTGTGGCTTTTCACCAAATTCCTTCTCCCCATGTAGGGGCAGGTGCCTGTCATATGAGAGCCTTCTGTAGGGAAAGGAGAAACTCATAACGTGACTTTCTAGCTCTTATGACTGGGTCCAGGGAAAGGGAATTGTAGTTTCCATGACTTGTTTGAGGGGAGAGAAAGGGTTGGAGAGAAGAGTGGGAGAGATCAGAGAAACTCTCTTGCTTCTGTAACCTTCCAAATCTTTTTCAGCTCAAAATACTTAGCCTGTCCAAACACCAAATGCTGGGATATTCTGTCTGACCCCCAATATCCCAGAATTGCCTAGTATTAAAAACAGCTATTTGTATACCCTATTTTGTCTACTTATATCTACAGATGGATGTTTTAGAGTTATTGGTAGTTTCCTGAGAGATCTACTTCTAAATTCCATAGTATAAGAGATTCTGTCCTTAGTGACACCTTAGTCAGGCTCTTTGGAGCCTTGTTTTTGACCGGATGTGACTTTGAGCATCTGTGTTCGTCTTTACTAGGTACAGTTGAGATAGGATAGAAGAAATAAAAGAGAGGTAGAAAGGAGACAAGAAAAGCTGTCATTTTTAAAATGAACTTTGAAAAATGCAGCCTAAGGACCCTGAAGTTACTCGAGCCCACTTTAGTTCTTTTCTCTTCTCCCAAGACATGGTAAGCCTGGGGAGTTCCTCTTCTCCTGCAAATTGGCCCCTTTCACCAGTAAACAGACCCCAACTTTTCACCTGTACACTGCATTTTCTCCCTCCTCAAAGGCAGACAGAACGAATAGATCACTCATCCTGAAGTCACTCGACAAGCCCCATAAATACATCCAGCTCAAATAATAATCAGGCCCTTGAGAGGGCCTGCACCTTATTTCTTTGAGTATGCACTTTAAATTTCTGGCTAGCAAATCCCTTCTGTCTCTGACACATCATAAACATTCTTTTTCTGCAAGGGGAGTCAGCAAGAGTGTGTCTTAATCCCCAGTTATGACAGATTTAGGAATCTCCAAACATCCTCTCTGGTAACACAGTTATGAAATGAATTCTGCTGAGTAAGTTTGGAGAGTAACAGGGTTCAGGGCCCACTATCCCCACATTTAGCCCTTTGGTATATTGACTATGTTGAGTTGACAGAATTTATGAGGTAGCAAGTATAAGAAGGATTTTATGAGCTTCCCCTGAAGCAGGAATCGGACCCTCATGTGGCAGGGGCCCGCTTATGCCTGCAAGAAACGAACCTCCTACGCTCTACAAACCAGGAGATGCAGAGAGAAAAGGAAACGAAACGACCTTGCATCACTTTGTCCACCGTACTGCTCTGTGCTCCTCATGCTTCCCTGTAGCTTCGTGCTCTCCATCAAAGCCAGCATGAAACTATGAAGACTTGACTTCTACACTAGCTCTTCATTGCCTTATGTAGATCCTCTCATAATACATTTTGACACATACATTCATATGCTTTTGTCTTGTCAGTCTCTTTTTTATTGCAGGGCTCAACACGAGAGTTTTGAAAAATATAAAAAAAATATTTTCCCTTTGTTCCAACTACCCGACTTAGAACACTGAAGGAAAGAACAATACTTTCCTTCTCCTAGAAAAGAATCCTCTGCACTTGATATATGATCATCCTATTCTGTCCCCAATAACAATTTCGTTAAATCCATTTGACAAGAGTCCTCCTACTCTAGGTAGCTCCTCTCAGCAATTTCCCATTCACTGACACCAGCTCCCATCCTGATCTTTGGTTAAAATTTCTGTCATATTCAAACTGAGATCAGCTCTGTGCTCAAATGCCTTTTCGTATATCCAATGCCTTGGATAAAACCTGCCTTTATCACTTTAAGTAGTGTCCAGTTCTGATTCTCTTCAACAACTGGAGATCCATCAGTTTTAACCTGGATGCCAAGGCTCATTTATCCCTCAGGCTGAGATATTATGCTGAGGTGAATTTTGAAGGTATAGCTAAGTCCTGCAGCCAGGAGGCCTATGATCAACTCAGGGTATCTCCTCCATCTGTGTGTGTGTGTGTGTGTGTGTGTGTGTGTGTGTGTGTGTGTGCGTGAGTGTGTATTGATAGCTTGTTCATTGGAAAGAATTTGAGCTTCCTTCACTCCCTGTATCTTAAGGATAACAGCTGAACACAAAAAAATCCAAGGACAGAGACGTAAGTTTGAAATGTCAAGAAATGACAGAACTGGCCTCCATAAGTGCTGTTCTTTTCTCTTCCTATGATGGAGTTGATGTGATAAGCATGGTGGTGGGAAATCTTCCGAGCCACAAGAGACAGAGACCAGGCTCACCCCGTGATAAAGGTGCCCAGGCAAGCTGAAGCTGTGCGTTATGCACAAGGGCTAGAGTAATCTTGGAGTTCCCCTGGCTCATGCGAGTCTCCAGTAGCTAGATTGCAGCCATTGTTGCTGTCATTGGGGTTGGTTAGGTTCTGGAGCTTTGGGACCCTAGAGCCTTACTGTATACCCTGCTTTGGCTTCTGTTGCAAGTTAGGGTTTACAAGGGAAACCATATAAGGCAGGACATATAGTCTGTAGGGTTTGTTGGTTACAACAGGCAATTGATCAGACCAGACATTCTGATGCAAGAAGACTTATTGGGAGTAGGAGCAAGCAGGCTGGCTGTCTAGTGGACCAAGACAATAGCAGACAGGGCAAAGCACAAGGCTTTGAAGGGGTTTTGTGGGGAGGATGTTGGTGGGTTGGAATAGCCCAAGGAAGAGCTAATCTAAGCAGGGCTATCTGGCCTGAGGGGGACTTTCAATGTTAACAAAGGACAGTTTCTGTGGTTTTCTGCCCAGGTCAAGGGGAGGTGAGCTGAGACCAGGGTACAGAACAGGGCAGGGTTGTTGGTGTTGTGCTCTGGCCCTGGTCTGGGGCCAAGATGGGGAGGGTTTGAGGCAGGGTACCTGGGAAACCAAGGGGGAGAGTGTTTGGGGCAGTGTACCTGGGAAACTTGGAGTCCTAGCCTATCAAGATTATTTCACAGTAGTTACCCAAAGAGTTCTATACACAGGGAGTGTAGAAAATCTATCCACACACTAAAGAGCAAAGAATCCAGCTGAGGGCCTGAATCCCATGGCAGTATACTGAATGAGTTCAGCTGAAGACCTACAGCCCATGACAATGCCTTCCCCTCAACTCCAAAAGTCCAATCAGAGGCCAAGAGCTCACGACAATGTCTCATGCAGTTCTGTTGTATGGGTCTGCACGGGGAAGGTCGATGGTGGAAGCTAGAAAGTCTGTGCCAGTGCTACGATGAAGTTGAGCTAGTAGCTTCACTGAAGCCAGGCAGCAGTGCTCAAGGGAAAAACCGGAGCTCCACAAAAAGTACCACAGCCATCCTCAGTGGCAGTGAGGTCCCAAGCTCCTCTGATAATAAGAATTGTCAAGTTCATATCAGGAAAGCCGGTGCAACAAACTTCTCCCGAAGACTGAGCAGTGTGCCATCTTCCTCTTAGGAGTCAGGAACTGATGCTCAAAGTAAGGACCAGAGTTCCTCCAAAATGAGCCACAGCCATTCTCAGTGACAACAAGGTCCTGAGGTCCTTTGACAAATGACAATAGCTGAGTTCATATCAGGAAAGCCAGCATGACAAGCTCCTCCAGGATACCAACGACTAAAACCAATAGCCTCCTACCAGTACCTACACTTCTTCCTCTTCAGTTCTTTTAGTTTGCTGACAACAGTCCTCGGGGGGGGGGGGGGGGGTCCCCCCACATCCAGTACCACACTGGCTGAGTTCAGCTGGGTGTTACAGGTGGACCGCCAGCTGTCAGTCCACCACAGTTTTCCACAGCCTTTCTAACCAAGAGAAAAGTACCAAGGGGAAAAAAATAGCAGAAAGAAAATTTGGGTTTAATTCAGTCATATTTGGTTTAGCACCTAACAATTAACTACCATTAACTCCTTTGATAAAATTCCAGGTTAGAATTCCCAGCATGGGCCTGGGGCTAAAGGAAGCCCCTTATTTCTGTAGCTACTAGACAAAGAATGTAGATGGTGAGACTAAGACTGGGCAGTGACAGGTCTGTCCCTTTAGCTCAGGTGGAGAAGAGGTGGCCATGAGTTCTCACCAGCCACGCACCCAGCCATCCCTGATCTAGTGCAGTGGAACCAGGACATAGAAGAGAAAACAAAAGAAAGAGAGGAACCAGAATTTTTAATCTCTCCAGAATTTCTTGACCTAGCAGTTAGGAGTCTTTTTTTCTTTTTTCTTTTTTATTATTGTGGTTGGATTTTGTTTGCACTTTCCAGTTTTTTTCAGGCAGATGCCTGGGACCACAACTTTCTCATCTCTGGGGATAAACAATCGGTTCTCTACACATCGGGGAGCCTTTAAGACTTTATTTATTTATTTATTTATTTATTTATGCAGTGTGGAGGCAAGCACTCCAACGCTGAGCTCAAAACTTTAAATTTTAAACGGCGTACCCAGTAGGTGCTCCAGATGAAATGTACTCCCTTCATTTTTCATTAAGCCAGGCCATTCCAGGGATCCAAGTGAAATAACAGACATCTGCCCTCTGAAAAGGAATTATACTTTAATTAAGTAAAGGATAAGAGCTCTGTTATTACCAAAGAACATTCAGTTTTTGTTGGTTTTAAAGAATTCTCTAGGCTTAGTACTAACTCTTAATAAATAACGTTTATTGTTTTTGAAGTAAATGAGATACTCTGTCTTTTAGCAGACTGTTCATGTTAGTGTTCACCATCCTATGATAGCTTTTTAGAATTAAAAGTTATTTTCGCAAAATTAAAATTTAAAATAAATAAGAATTCATGTATCAAATAAAGCCACGAGGAACTATGACCAGATTTAATGTGAATTAATTTCCAGTCCATTTCAATATTGGAAATTCTTTCTGCATATTCAAATGAAAATACATAGCTATTGCATGAAAGCGTTATTGTGTCTTTGCAAGACTCAAAGAGAAATGTGTTCTTTTAGTTCTCAGCGTTGCTTTTATTGACATTAATCCTTAACTTTTAAAATTATTTTGGGCTGACCAGATATCCTAGCAGATTAAAGCGCCTGCTTAGGCAGAGTGCAGGGGCTGCGGTTCCATCCCCAGCACCACAAGCCATGCTGGCTCCGCCCCCTGCTCCCCCACCCCCTGCTGAGATGGCAATTGAGACTGGGCCTAGTGTAGTATCGCACGCCTATAATCCTAGTGCTTGGGAGGCTAAAAACAGCAGGATCACTACAAATCTAATCTACGAAATGAGATCCTGTAGACCCTGCACTAAACATGTAAAAATATAAAAAAAAGAAGATCAATTTCATTTTAGGTTATTGTGTCAACAATTATTTTATTGTAACTGGGTAAAAATTCACTTTACCTGAGTGGTCATCCACTTTACGGGTAGGAAGCTCAGCTTGCCATTCTGACACACTGCACGAGACCACCAGAGATTGGGAAGGAAGGAGCATTCTTCAAAAGGAGAGCACATTACCCCTACCTTGCGGGGGGTGAGGGTGGGCTGAATCCAGGAAGTAAGGACGCTCAATTTGCGCACCTCACCTACCATTAACCAGCAGGAAACTGCCATTTCTTACTCAGACTCTATGGAGATCCTAATTTATGGAAGTGCAGCACTGAAGTCCCTGTTCAGTGCAACCCTTCTGTCCGTTTCTTTTCAGGATTTGGACTGCTACGAGGAATTTTTACTCCCTCTGCTGGCGGACAAGAACAAAAAGCACTCAGTACATTGATTTTATTTTGAATCACTGTATTTGGAGAATTATGCCACTTTGGATTTTATAAGGTGTGTTGAACCAATACTGATCATAGGGAAAGAATAATGGTTAGAGTATAAGATTTGCAGTTAGAGGCCCAGAGCTCAAGCTGCACCCTATTTTTTCCTGGAGTCTACAGTGGAGGGGGTGCAGCTTTTGTAGGCCACTGGGACCTCAGGAAGAGGAGATGGTGGTAGGGGGCAGTCATGCTCTCTAGGGTGTTGAGATCAGCCCTGAAGTTCTCCTTGCAGGGAGTGGGTCTGATGCCCACAGCCCCCCTGAGCACAAGGGGCTGAGCTTCCTGAGCTCTACGTAAGAGGTGGGGGCGCCAGATGGCCTGCGGGTACTCTGGGAGTGGTTCATGATGAGGGTGTGGCACCGGTCAGGGCATCACTGCAGTCAGAAATCTCTTCCACGGTTACCTGCACTGAGGAGTGTTTACTCTTTTTTTTTTTTTTTTTTTCTTTTCTTTTTTTGGAGGGTGAGGGGTACCAAGGATTGACCTCAGGACCTTATGCTTGCCAGGCAAACACTTATTACACTGAGTTATCTCCCAGCCCTAAGGGCTGCTTACTCTTGCAGGGCCCCAAATTGACCTTGTTGATCAGGTCTGACAGGACGCAAGCTCCAAGCAAGCTGCACTTGCCAGGAGGTGACCAGATGGGCTTGTGGGCCCAGAGGGAAGGAGGCTTACAGTCCTGCTAGCTACTGGAGGACCTCCCTGAGCTCACTGGCAGGGCCTTGCCCCACTGCTCATCATCTGGATGGAGGCTTTTTGTGGTGGAACCCGCGGGCCTCCCTGCTGCAGCCTCTGTAGGACTTCTCTCCTCCATCTGCAGCACAGAACCCAGTGCTGGAAATGCCATGAGTGTACCATGAGCATTCGCTAGATGCCCTGAAGTGGGCTGTGCTGATCTCTCTGTGGCTGAACAGCCCTCCGCCCCCCCCAGCTCCTTAGCAGTCTGCGCAGGCGCTGCTGCCCCCTCCGCAGCACCATCTTGTGATTTTCAACATTGAATCTTAACTTTTCCACTGGGTGGTCATAGTCATATATAACAACTCTGATTCATAGTACATGTCAAAGGCATTTATTCACTATATCTGCTGCCTTCTGAGACCAGTGATGTTTGCTTTTAAATAAAGCTGACTTTGAAAAGGCAAAATGATAGGAACAGTAAATATGTCCATTATTCTTCATTTTGCACTAATATGCACTGAGTGTTTATTTACATAAGACCTTGTGTAAAAAAGAAACTGGGAAATTCTTGGCCTTGAGGAAAAAGAGCACATATTTTAGTCAACTGAAGGCCTGGAGTCTCTCAATGGGAAGAAGGAGACAGAGGGGGAAGAGGAAGACAGGCCACACAGTGAGAATAACTCCTGGGCTTGGCCCTACTTCTCAGTGATGCTGCACATTTTTTTATTTGTATTTAGTATAAAGTCTACAGGGTCTCACTGCACTGACTGGACTCATAGTGATCCTCCAGTTTTCAGCCTCCCAAGGGCTGGGATGACAGGCGTGCGCTGCCTTGCCCAGTCTCAATCTCTGTCTCAGAATGCCCCCAGGGGCCAGGGCTGGCACAGCACACTAGGAATCAATACCTCGTCCCTGAGCTTGACTAAATGGACTCTTTAATTTGCTTAGCTATCTGACCAGCCCTGTGCTACACATTTTATGGAGAAAATAAAATTGCCAGGATAGCATGTATGTGTATTCTACAAGAGGATTGCCTGAGTTTTGAAAGCAGTTTCAATTTAGTAACGCATCACTTATTGCTACTGTTGGTTTATATTTGCTAGCTTGAGTGGACACAGTGTGATTGTCAGCTTCACTGGAGGAGGAGAGACCTCGCGAGGTGAGTGCACTGCTGAGAGGTTAACCTCACCAATGGATGAGGGCATCTATTCCTTCCTAGCTGCATGGACCATTGGTGGGTGACACTTGCTCGGAAGAGGTGGGTCACTGGGAGCACGCGGGGGCGCTGCAGCCTCCCAGGTCTTTGCTTCTCACTCTGCTTCCTGGCTGCCGTGACTTGAGCAGCCTCTCTCCACTGTGTCTTCCTATCACGATGTCTCTGCCTTGGCAGCAGCCGATCACACACTAAGACCTCTGAAACTTTAAGTCAGAATAGTCGTTTTCCCCTTTAAATTGTGCATGCTATGCAAAGGTGATGGATATGCACACGAGAGACGTTCGACAGAAAGCTCTCTTGGAAACTGAGATTTGGGTACAGAAAGTTGTTCTGAAGATTCTTAGAGGAATACTGCTGGTGGAGCTTGGGACACTCTAGCTCAGTCTATGCACCTTGGCATACAGAAGGGAGTTGAGAGTGATGGAGAGGACTCCTACGTGCTCCAGCCCTCCTTCCTTAGAGCAGGTTGTAAGTCCTTCTTGGGAGAGGTGCTTTGCCTACACTGAGGAAAAGAACATCCTTACTCAGAAGGCAGAGAATGACTGAGAGAAATCAGAGAAAACAGACTTTGCTAGCTGTATCCCACTTACTCTTATGAGTGAGCTCCCACCCTCCTGCTCCATCATATTCTCCCATGACTTCTTCATTCCTCATCGAATTTGGCACACAGATTCAAGATTCCATGGGATTTGGTTTCTCTGTGAAGGATCCTATGTCATATAAAACTTAGGATAAATTTGTATGCTTTCCCTTGACTCACTCGTCTTGTTCCAGGGGCCCATCCAAGAACTTACAAAAATAGATGGAAAAATATTTTCTCCCCAGTCCTTTGGGAGACTATGGAAGTGTACTGAGCCTGTCAAGCTTCCCAGTGTCCACGGGAAGCAGCACTTGCAGTAAGGAGTGAGTCTAGAATACCTTCAGCCACAACTTTACTGTGAATTTTAATGGTAGCAGTTAAACGTAATACTTCTGTTTCTTCAATTTATATATGCAACTCAAATTATTATTTAAAAAAGCATGCATGTCTTGTAGCGCACAGTATTAATTAACAAGGAATAAATTATGTTTATTATGATGTATTTTAGCCAAAAATACGTTGATGTGTCTGAGTAATTTAACATCAAGGCTAGGAATTAAAAGCTTACTGCTTATGTTCCACCCAACCCAACCTCACAGGCAGAGTGCAACCCAGCTTACAAGTCAGAATCTCCTTTTTCACGTGTGAGCCAGCAAAGGGATGAGTGAGACCAGAAAAAGAAGCAAGGTGTTGCTTGGTACTCCTTGCACAGTTTAGAGAGAGAAGCTAGCTGGAGTTAGACGTGGCCACCCAAAGAGATGGGACCACCCAAGTGGTTGGAATTAAGGGCAGCTGGAACGCTGTCACTTCACATAAAGCTGTCCTTCCCAATAGCAACTTGCCCTTTGTGATCTCCAAACCTTTTTCTCCTAGTATTTTTGTTTCTGACCACTGTTCCCTTCCTATGCCTTTTGTGGGAGTGGCTGAATTCAAAACAATATGAGCTGCTTTTTCCCTCCTGTCCTGAGGATTGTACCCAGGGCCTCCACAAGGGTTACATTCCCAGGCCTGTTTCACTGAGGCAGGGTTTCACTAAGTTGTTAGGTGTCATGTCTACGCTTGCACATTGTGTCCTCCTGCCTCAGCCTCCTGAATGCTGAGAGATTACAGGCATACAACACTACATCTAGATTGTGCATAAATTCAGATATTAACAGGACAGTCTAATAATTACCATATGAAAATAAAGTACGTTGAAAATCTTTGTTTTACTCAAATTTGATTTTCATGATCACTTTTGCTCCCAGAGGTCTAAAATGTGTGACTCAACACATTCATTTTGAGTCTTATGTCTTCATAGATTGCTTTTGAGATCTGATATAGGGTCATGTAAAATGCAGGGAAATATTGACTTCTAAAAGTTATAAAATTAAAAAAATAAAGGTTATGAGACTACTTTCAGTATATTCATGCAGATATAGAAAATGTAGCTCTTTAGAATTTACCTGAAGGAGACAAAATTTCCCCTCCAAAGGATCATAATGAAAAACAAACAACAAACCAAATTAAAGTATTGAACTGGAATTAGATTTTAAGTGCTGCAGTTACCTTTACCATTTCTTTTTATTTATTTAAAAGTTTTTATTCATTTTAATGAGAAAAATAGCAATGAAACAGTTTCAACAGTTTAGTAGGACAGTTACAATAATTAGTACATTGAATATTATTGTCTTCATGGTATTCAGAGCACAAGATGTAGACATGATAATCTGTCCAAACAATATTAGTACAAATGTTTCTTATTGAACTAAGAGAAAGTAGCTGTATATCTATTCTGTTTATATATATTTTTTCATCAGAAAATGGTCCTTCATTTATATACCCTATTTTTGTTTTGTTTTGTTAGAGATGGGTGTTCCATTACTATTAAAGAAGATGTATTTGGAGAAGTCTTTAAAGGACATTTCATTACTGAATGCCAGTTCAAATATTATAGGTACTTGAATTCAACAAAATAATCTCATGTAGTCCAATAGTCCATAATAGCAGTGGGTTATGAGCAGAACCGGCAACTGTCAGAAGTTGTTAACTTGAGTCTTTTACACTTCAGCATACTAATATGGCATTACTTTTTTGTATCTCATGGTTTTACTTTGCTACTAGATGGTTAAGACCAAGTTAAAGCAAGACCTATATCACTAAAAATGAACTTTTGAGTCTGTCAAGGTCAGTTAAATCCCCTCAGTACCTTGTAGACCTTTTTTCAGTGTTGGCCATGTGGGTGAATCACAGCCATTGCTTGACCTATTTGTTCTCTGTGAAAGCCTGAGTGAATTTTTTCTCTCTAGGTGACTCTCCTTGGGCATACTATACATCATTAGTCACTTTCCTCTGTAGCCCCATAATCTCCTTGATCAGAAAATTTGGGACACCACTGATTTACGGATGTCATAGCACAGGTTATCTTATGTCCTGAGTCCTTATTGACTTTGAAGGGCTAGGGCCAAAATATTGGCTATCCTTGTAGCCCCTCTATTTCTCTAATTTTTGGTCTGAAAACTTTAGTTGTTAAACATCCAGAAGAGAAGTTTAATGATATTATTACCCTGTAACAGAGGCAGTTGAAGTTAACATCACTATCTGACTGAATATCCAACTACTTAGACATAACATGGAACTGCTATTTTCCAACAACCATGGATATGCTAAACTTTAAGCCCCCATGGAATGTGCAAAGAACAATTGCACATTTTTACTTAGAAATCAAACCATATACAACATTGTAGTCAGGAAATCCTATGACTTTTTCTTGTTTCTTGTTTTCTTTTATTACCTTTTCCTTTCTTTTTTTTTTACAAACATTTACTTTAAAGAGAGTATAGCAATAATTGATATGACATTAGAAGCAGTATGCATTTAGAAAACTAAAAACTAAAATTTCAAACATGGTTTTATTATTACACATTGCTATCCTCAGTGCAGTTGCTTAGTTCACAGGTATCAATATATATAGTTAATCAGGATAAGAATTCTACCAATTAACTGCTATTTTCAAGAACCTGATGGAGATTCTTAGTAGCACTGTCTGAACCATTTGTTTGTATAAACGTATGGTTTTGCCCCTTCCACATTTCCTAGCCTTTCTCCTTGCTCGCTCTTCATCGTTTAATCCTTAAGTTCTCATTTTCCGTTTCACTGTATTATACCTTTCCATTTTTATTTCTTCTTTTGTGTTCTTATACTAGGAGACAATATGATATATCACTTCTTTTTTATCGACACTGACTAGAGTGTGCTAGCTGAGCAAAATGTTCTGCCCTCAAGATTCACTTTTCTTTTCTTTTTTTTTTAACTTTTTATTTATTTTTTTTCTTGTTTCAGAACCTTTGTTTGTTTATTCACTCATTTTCATGGCCGGCTCAGCCTACCCCGAGGGCAGGGCTGGCGCAGAATGTGGTGCCGAGGATCGAACCGCGGTCCCTGAAGCCGCCCAAGCTTTCCCAAGCAGGCGCTTTAGACCACTGAGCCATCCCACCAGGCCCCAAGATTCACTTTTCTATGAAACAAATAACTTATTTTTTGAAAGTCACCTTAAACCCTCATGCTACTGTTTCCTTTGCTCTGTTTATAAAAGTCTTGGCATGTTGAGAATTTCCAATAAATATTCCTAAAGGCGTGACGTTATAACGATATTCTTCTGGACTTAGGACTGCAGCAAACGCAGTACAGTGTGTATATTCTCTAATGGGATGCAGAAATCTTCAACTTCTAGGTCAAGATTATTTCCACTATATGAGAACCAATAGAATCAGGGAAAGTAATTTTTTAACATCCCCCACCCCCGCTATGACCTTCCTAAAGACAGATGGTAAATTCTGATTTTTGTAAAGGGAATTTATATTTATAAAGGAGGTTCTTATTTATACATGTGTTTGTAGCATAAAGAGAGCTATTTCTTTCTCAAGAGACAACTGTTAACACCTGAGGGACCCTAATATCATTTTTTTTTTAACCACATATCTCTCCCATTCCATGGCTTGCCACCAAACCCTTTTTCTGTTGTACAAGATGGTGTACAAGTCCCTCCCACGATCTGGTCACTTGGCTCATTTTTTTGGTTCAACTTTTGCGCAAAAATCTAAAACTAAGCCTTTTTTCTTTTGTTAATTACATTTATCACATTGACTGACAGCTGCAACCAGTGAACTTGGGACAGAGGTGATGAAATCCTACTTTGTAATTTTAATCTTACTAAACTTAATACTTGTGGAAAACTCGATATTTAAAAAGACCAAGACATATAGATAACTCAGGAAAAAAATAACTAGCTCTTGATCATATAAAATTATTCTTGACACCTGTCTATACTCTTGAGATTTGCCCATTAGACACAGCATCCTTTAAATGAATGTCAAGGAAGATCTTATTAAAGTATTAATTCATCAGGAATGCTCCACTGAACATGGTACCAGACAAGAGAACATCTGTATTTAAGACATCAGATGGTAACTACTGACATCCACATAGAAAAGTGAGGAAGCCAAAACACCTCTCAGGAGGGGGAGATTATAACTTTCCTATTACTTGTGGCTTCTGTGAGACTCCTTGAAACTTCCATTTTCCTCGAAGCTCTAGCCAGTCATATTTGCTGCGAGATTTTTCGTTGCACTGACTGGCTATGAACATTGTCCTTTCCTGTGGCCTAAAGAGAAGTTACTTTGGTGCCCTATATATTTGCAAAAATAAGACAATGATTTTTGATCACATAAAGAAGCTGATTGTCAGTCATATAAATCACCGGGTGGCCAAACTCCACTTGAAACCTGATAGTCATCTCTGCAGAGGGTAAAATTTCTTGTCCAACTGTTTACTGATTCATTTCCTATAAATATGTATAAGTGACCTCTTCACTAATAGCACTGTCAGCTGCTGGATGGCAACCAGGTATGACTGTCAAAAGGACCATGCTCCTTTCAAATATGAATCACTTAGTTGGACTCTAGCAAATGAGTTCAGCGATTGCATTTTGCTCATTTGCTTCAAAAGGGTTCAAGAAATGACATCCTCAGATATTCTACTTTGACACAGGAATGTTTTGAACCTAAAGCAATGAAAAAGAAGCAGATACACAAAAACTCTATTACTATATTCCTTCTTCCCAAAGCTCAGCATGTCTTAATTCCTAGTTGACTACACACGTGTGTCAACTTGGAGAATCTTAGCAGAGGAGCCTACATCATAACCCCTACCTCTAGCTCTTAGGTTTATGATCATATCATTTGCTGGCCCTAGAAGCTCAAAGTTTCTTAACCTTGTGTGGAGGTTAAGAAACTTGTGTGTTAACTTGTAACAGCCAGCTGAACTGAACCAGAGTGGTGCTGGGTGTGGAAGACCGAAACATTAAAAGGAGATGTGGAGAGGAAGAGCTGGTGCTGAGGATTCTCCTGGTGAAGTGAATTTCATGGCTTTTTTGATTTAAATTTGGCAGTTGTTGTTACTGCAGGAGTTCAGCACCTCACTCTTGTTGAGGGTGGCCCGGGTATTTTGTGGGGAGCTCTGGCCCTTACTCTGAGCATCACTTCCTGGCTCCAGAGCACATCCCTCAGCCTGCTGTCACAGATCCTTCGTCCCACTGGTACAGGTTTCTATCATTGACCTTTGAGACTTCCCAGCACAGATCCTTCAAAGAGACTTGCACGAGATACTGTTGTGGGTTCTAGCTTTTAAGCTGGACTCAGCAGGCCATTGCCACGGGGTTCAGGCCCTCAGCTGGATTCTTTGTGGCTTTAGTGTGTGGACAGATTTCCTGCACTCTCGACCTTTGGGTCATTCTTTGGGTGACTATTATAAAATACTGTAGAGTACGTGTCCTGTATTGTATCTTTTCCCTTTCAAACCCTCATTATAGTACCTTGTTTGCTGCTCTACAAAATTATTGCTGTTTGGTTAAATTGTTGTCAGTCAACATTCTAACCACTCCTTCGAGTTATTCTTGAACATGCTTGTGTGTTTCCCCAGCACACTCAGTAATGCTCTTCATTTTGGTCTGTCTTCTGTCAATCTAATTTGCACGACCCAGCCAATGAAACTAAATTCTATGAAGGGATAATTTATTCCCTACAGCATTTTATTAATAAGGATGACAACAGTTTGTGGCATAAAGTAGGTGTGCAATATAAGCTTGCTGAATGTGTTGAAAGTGGTTTTCATTAGTACCATACTCATTAGAGAAATATTTTGATTACTTTTCTAGAAGAAAATATACAACAAATTCCATTGCTTTCATTTTTCAAGGAGTCCTTATATAAAGTAGTATTACAGTGAGGACAATATAAAAAATCCCCAATCCCTTCAGGTTACAAAAAAATTGCTCACATTTTGAAATAACTATGAGTAGCAGACAATATCAGGTAAAGAAAAGGCTTTTGAAAAGCATTTGGGAGAATAATTCCTCATAAGAACTTCAAGATTGGCTTTTACTCTCTGATAATGTCTCACTGGAAGATGTCAGGAGGGGAAAAACTGTTTCTTTGTACGGGTCTAAGTTCTCTGGCTGGGGGCCAATGTGTGAAGCTAACAAGAGACATAAGAGGAAAAGACAAATTGTTCAGTTATGTACTTATGCATGGGAATTTCTCAAAGAAATGAGACTCAAGGAAGCAGCTGGTCAGATAATGAGTTGTCTCCAGGAAATAACCAATACATCTCTTGGAGTAGAGACATTGTACAAATTGATGTGTAAACGCAAATTTCCTTTCTAATGGTGAAAACTTCTAGTTTTAGCCAGTCAGGGTACGTAAAGATCTTTCCTGCATCTGCTGGTTTTCAGCTGACTTTGGTTTATAACAATCCATATGCCAAAGAGGTGCATTGTCACATGGCGTTTTCTGATACCCTACAGCATCAAGGAATGCATTAAGGCCATGGCAATGGTTGATAGCTATTTGTTTGTGGAAAATATATTGAGATGATTTTGAAAATGGGAGATTAAAGATATTGATTGAAGATGCAAAGATTCATAGTGTTTTCCTTTCATAGACATTCTTGGTTTTACTTTGAATGGTTTCTGCTATTGGTTATTAACTGTGGTCTGAAAATTTCAATATTGTCTTAGAGAGAGAGAGAGAAAGAGCATTTTTAACTTAACTTCTATTATAGTATATTGTTCTGATTGTTCTATTTTGTTGTTTCAAAGGGCAAAAATCAGTAGTTTAGGTTAAAGATTTTAAGTGGCTTTATTTTCAAGTTTAGAATAGGGTGGCCTTCATTTGATAAGCTGAACAAGTGTTCAGATGAGGAGCAGAAGATACCCAGCACCTGTGATGCGTGTCTGATATGATGGCCAGGGTGAAGGTCAGGAAATCGGGCATGGGTGTACTGAATTCCAACAGAGCACGTCTCCCTAGAGAGGCCTCCTGTAAATCAGGGCTTGGGGAAAGAGAGGCGCTAAATCCAAGAAAAGCATAAAGATTCATATTTTAGGCTGCAACAGTCTGCTTGCCTGGCTCGACAGCTGCCCAGGGAATTTGTGAGGCACATTCTGGGTGTGTCCGTGCATGTCATGAGGGCCTGGGTCTGGGTACAGAATGAATCCTAGCCCCATCCTTCTGATGCTCTTACACTATGCTCTGTTTCCTAGCCACCAAAAACATGAGCAACTTTGCTCAAGCATCCTGTTCATGGTGTTTTTGTTATGGATCTAATTGACCATGGACTGAAACTTTGGAAATTATAAGCCAAAGTGAAACTGTTTCCCTCTTCAATGTGTAGGAGTCAGGAATTTTATATCAACACCGGGAAAGTTACCTAATACTCAGGCAAAGGGAAAAGCATATGGAAGGTCAGACTAGAAAAAGTATAGTAAGTTCAGTGAATTAGAGGGGGCCGGGTTAGGACGAATGCACAAAAGAGCAGAAGAGTGCGGGGCAATGCAGCCAAGAAGTCAGGTGGGAGCTCAACACCCTGACGCTACAGGCTGTGACGCGCTGTGGCTCCAGCTGAGGGCCATGTGCAGTGTAAAAGCATTCACATGCTTTCTTTAGACATCGTGAGAATCAATAGAAAGAACATCAGAAGGACACTGTAACACACCACGGAGAGACTGTAGGGACTTGAACTTGGGTGGTACCCATGGACCCAAAGATGAGGAAAGTAGCTGCTTTAGGAACATATTTAAGTTATAACCCAAAAGAACTGGTAAATATGGTGGGTGGAAGAAATAATAGTTATGTGGACTACACATAGTTTGTACGAACAAAGAAGAAAAAAAGCAGAGGAGGACATGGCAGGATAAGAGGCGACTGATATTGGTTTGGGAAAATATAAGCTTAATCTTACTTGAATATTCTAGACCTGCATCATGTATGCCTCCTTACTGTCTCATCTACATCCCTTAATAAATTCTTACATAAAATAGTACTTTGCTACCCATAGAGTATTTGTTCCAGAAGCCCTGGAGGTACCCAAATCTGTGGATGTTCAAGTGCATTATATAATATGACAGTATTTGCCTTTAACCTATATAAATCCACCTGTACACTTTATATCATTTCTAGATTGTTTATTGTTATGGTTCGTGTGTAGTTGTCCCCCAAAGCTTCATGCAGTCATGGGACAGGGACTTCTAGAGTTTGAGATTAATTCATGGTCAAGGCTGGGATTATGGGTTCTAGTGCTGCTGGGTTTTTGGGTGTGAGTATTCCCCAGCCTGGCGTAGTCAGCCTGAACGCAATTTTTTTTTTTTCCTGAATACAGTTTAAGAGAGACAGACTTGCTCTCTGTTGCCATTGTTGCAGCTAGTCCTTCATTTTTCTCTCTTGTCCTTTGCTGCCACCAGGAAAGTTTGCCATGTGCCTCTCTGCCTTGGACCCAGCTGAATGCGGGTCTGAATAAATCTTTCCTTCCTTCATTTTGAGTGTCGGGTATTTGTCCCAGCAATGACAGAAGAATAACTAAGACAGTTATAATTCAGAATACAGTGTAATTGCTGCACTAATAGTCAGGCTGTAAGTATGGAAAACAGTGACAAGTCTGAACATGTTCAGTGCAGATGCATTTTCTTCTTTGAATGTTTTCTCATCTGACTAGGTGAAGCTCATAGGCCCTGATGGAACAGATTTGGGAGTTTTCCACAGACAAGGAAGCTTGCCATAAAAGGAAAGAACATACAGGTATAGAAGAGGAACTTGAGCCTGCCCATTCAAGGTGCCACATGTGTTCCCTGCTGCAGGAATCAGGGCTAAATGATGAATTGGGTGGCTCCATATTCATTTCATCATATCTGCCCACTCATCTGTCGCTGCTACCTGGAAAGAAGCCCCAGAATCAGGAACTCTGCCAGAAAGAGGACACTCACTTCTTGTTATCTTAGCAAGTTGTAGAGAGAGCAGGTAGGTGCTGGCTGCTCCTGCTCCAGCTTCCTTAGGCCCCAGACCACAGGCTGGCTCAGCAGGAGCAGCAGGAGAGAGACACGGCTCTAAATATCCAGAGATACTTTGGAAAATTATTATTATTATTATTATTATTATTATTATTATTTTTTTTTTTTTTTTTTTTTTTGCTTTTTGAGACAGGGTCTCACTATGCAGTTCAGGCTGGCCTTAAGCTCACTTTTGTAGCCCAGGCTGGTCTCGAACTCACATTGATCCTCCTGCCTCAGCCTCCCGAGTGCTGGGATTACAGGCGTGCGCCACCACGCCCGGCTACTTTGGAAAATTCTTGCTGGTGTGATTAATGTTGATCTAGTTTATATTTTTTATATCAAATTCTTTCACCTTTTTGTTCATTCCTCACTGCTGCGAAGACAAACTAAACGTTCTTCTTCACCTTTTTTTTCTTTCTAACTATTAAAACTTTTCTAGAGGAGTGTTAGATAATAGTGCCATACAAGAGCCATAATAGAGCTGTGTGAGCTGCTGAACTCAAAATAACATATCGAATTCATCTTTATCTTCTTTATCAGTGGAAAGCTTTTTAGATTTGATTCTTTTTCTCCAGGCAAGATGGCAAGACTGAGACTAAAGAAGCTTATTAATTTGGAGACAGTTTTTCTAAACAGCAAGACTACTGGGGATTTTCCAATAATCCTTTGGAGTTTCAGAGCTCAAAGATGAAATTTATAAAATAAACGCTAAGATTTTAATAAGGATAAAAACAAGATAATACTTTTTAGCTTGGGCCAGAAATTTCAAAGAAGGCTAAGTTTAGTGCATATGAGGGGAAGTAGTCCTCCTTCGGACCCCCTGGCTGGAGCTGCCAAAATCTGTGTGAGATTGTCATGTACACAAAGAGTAAAAAGCTGACCTGAGTATGTTTTTTCTCCCTACCTGAAATCTTTAATAATGTAAAATGATAATGATGTGAGGTTATTTTCCATGAATCTGTTTTATCAGCAGAAACAAAATTTCCTAAGATTGAATGTTTTTCTGCTTCTTTTTTTTTTTTTTTTAAGGAAATAAAAATGTGTATTTTCAAGATAAAAAACAAACAAAAAAACAAAACAAGGAGGCAATGAAACATTCCAGAGACATCTTGCAAAGTTCCAGAAAAGCACAGGGTAGGCCAGACATCTCCAGGTAAACCACGACAGGTTATGTTCACTCCTGCATTGTCTCAATGAGCTCTTCCTTGTGTTTGCCTTTGTCTTTCCCAATGCGATGAGACTTGGCTTCACGTTCAAGAATCTTTTTCCTGTCTTTATCCAGTTTTAGCCTGGTGATAACCACCCGGAGCTGATTGTCCTTGCGGATGGGCATGGAGCTGACGTTGTACTTATGCCGCAGCTCCTTGGAAAGAAGGGAAGACACGATTTTCTGGCGCATGTGCGAGGGGGTACTGAAGTAGTGTTTGCGATTTCTGCTGCTGTCCTAGGTCACGAACAGGTTAAACTTCATGGTTACAATCTATTAGATGTCAGCTGGTTCAGGGTAGGTGCATGCAGAGGCGAAAGTGTTCTGCTTCTTTTATAGCTAAAATTGTTCAGATGAGAGAGAACAGGAAGAGTAGTTACCTTTAGGCAAGGGACTGATTCTAGCTGCAAGGTGTAGAGAAAAGTCAAGTGTGTCTTTAAATTTCTTCGGAAATTTCTCAGTCATTAAGAAACACACGCTGCTCAGGAGCAGAGACCAGATCAGAATCTCCATCTCAGCCTTGTGTAGCTCAGTCTAGTAGGGAAGAAGGGGACAAAACTCCAGTTTTCCGTAGCTGTTTTCCTATCTCAGAGCATGTGGTCAATTTCATGGAAAGCCCACACGGCACTGCTGTACATTGTGTTGTGGGCTCTAAAGTCTGGGCTTAACTTTGATCAATGGCTTATTTGTAGCACTGAGTAGATGAATCTCTAAGACATAGCTTTAGAAGGTGAAAGGTCGATTAGTTCAAAATAAAAGACTGAATTGTAACTGTGAAACGGAAATAAAATGAATCATGGGACATAATAGAGTGACGGTTAAATAGAAAGATTAATGATTACGATAATGGAAAGTGTTGATTTCTTCCTCAAGGAATTGTCTTTCTTGTTTCAGAATCACTTGAAACTCAAACCTAACACTCAAATGCATCTTAGATGTCAGCGTACGTGGGCAAAATTCTGAGGATATTGGCCTTGGTGACTAGTGAAACTATTCAGCAATGCTGGTTCACAGCCTAATTTGAGATCGTGATTTTGCTAACAGGTTTTTTGTTTGTTTGTTTGTTTGTTTTCTTTTTTCTGCAGAAAAGGGATGCCATAATGGGAAAGAAATATGTTAATGTTTCCATGAATTAATCAGAAAAGTCATCCGTCTGCTGAAACAGGTGAAGATGATTTTCTCCTCACAGTTACTGGCTGAGATGAGCCTTCTTTTCGTGTGTTGTGTTCATCTCACTAGAGATAAGGCACAGCCAGGTGTGCTGGTGCACCCTTGTAATCCCAGCACTCTGGGAGGCTGCAGCCCTACTGTGCAATTCAGTGTCTTATGAGACTGTTTCAAAAACAAACAAACAAAAATTTAAAACTACTGAGAACAAACCGTAGCCTATGTTCAAATCTCAGTAACAGACAGACAGACAGACACACACACACACACACACACACACACACACACTCACATTTGTACCTGAAGCTCACACTGTGATGTTGAAAAAATTAAACAAATGTCCTAAAATTTAAAAAAAGTGTATGCATGCATTCATTATTTATTGTAGGTATTAAACTGGCCAATGTGCCCGTTACAGCTGTTAGCTTATGGCTCCTCCTCCACCTTTTCTGGTTTCTTAGCTCTCTGTCTTTATCTGCAATTTGGGGAGGCTAAAAGACAGAGGAGGACTCAATGTCTGCATCTCTTCTTCTCAGAGCTCCTCTCACTAGGTCTCCCTAGGTGGGAGGTGCAGCACTGTTTGGAAATTATTCCAAACATTTGTGTGGAATGATATGCTTTCCTCTAATAATTTGGAGCATATACTTTCTCTTTTCACAAATACAAGGTGTCACTTTCTCAAGACCCCCTCACCTCCCATGTGAACTGTTGACTGCAACTATTGGATTCTGTGATACAAATGAACCTGCAAGTATCATAGATCTTGAGAGTTTAGGTGGTAGCCTGGGTGTCTAATGTCAGCTGCCTTCCCAGAAGCCAAGAGCTCAGGCTGCAGCTACCACACTCTATTAGCCTTTGAGCTGAACTTCAAAGCCTCACCACCAAATGCCCTGGACCCCTACCTGTTCCCCAGGGTCCTTGCATTGTTTTTTAAACCAGTGTCTTCTGAGAGCTGCTCATGGAAGTACTCTTCCAAATTCAATTAGACCTTACTTTCTACAGAGGCTTACTTAATGCCACTGGACTCTAAAATAGAGTGGTTAATGTTCAGTGAGTATATCCCTCAGATTTGTTCTCTTCTCTTAAATATCACCAACCCAAGCCTTTACATGGTAGTAAGTCATGTGATGTGCAAAACTGTACTTGGATGATGCCTTTATTTTAACTATATAAAACATGAGGGAGGAAGAAAGTAAGGAGGGAAACAGCCATCATAACGTGACTTTACGGCCATGGTATTGGTCTAGTCCCTTTTGTTTTCAGAAAGTATGGTAAGATGAAAAATGCTCAACCTCCCCCTATAAATCCAGTCCTTCTCCCTATTACTTATGGAGGCTGCTGTCTGTGGCCAGAAAAGGGTGTGGTCAGCATAAGGGTTTTGTGATGGTAAGATTTTTCTGGATCATTCAGATGAGTTCTAAATCCAACTCAAGTGCCATGATATAGCATTTACAGAAAAAAATATATAGATGACACCCATATAGATTAAACTCCAATTGATTATTTCCCTGAATTTAGTACATATAGTCAATAATGAAAAGAGACCTCATCCTCCTTGCTTATGAACAAAGGGTCACAACCTTGAAAGAAGAAATTAAAAGGGGAGGGGCCTGACTGGCAAGCACAAGGACCCAGGTTTGATCCCTCGTACCACATGCCATGCTCGCCCTAGAACTCTGAGCCACTGAAACGAGGTGTGGTGGTACACACCCATGATCCCAGCACTGCTGAGGCAGGAGAATCATTATGAGTCAAAGCTGAGTAGCAAAACACTATTCCAAATAGATAAATAAATAAAATATTTTTTTAAGAATATAGTAGAGTCAAGGCTGGAGGACAAAGGTTGATCACCTGAGTTTTGGAAAACTTGAGGATATATGAGAGAAAGAATGAAATAGAATGAAAAGGTATAATGAGAAAGGGAAGGAACAATGTCTACTCATTTGGAAGCTTAAATTCAAAAAGTAGTTGAGGTAAGAGACAAAGATGATCAATAGGTGAAAATGAAAAAAAAAATAGGCAAGAAACGTAAAAAAATGAAAAAAAGAAGGAAGAAAGAAAATGGAAGAGGGGCTGGGGAGATAGCTCCATGGCACAAGTGCCTGGGAAAGAAGAGAAAAAGAACAAAATCCCAGTTGAAAATAACCAGAAAGGGCAGGGAGATAGCTCAGTAGAATAAGTGCCTACCCAGCAAACACAAGGTCCTGATTTCAATCCCTGGTACCACCAAAAAACAAAACAAACAAGCAAACAAAAATAAAAAAATCCAGAAAATATAAGACAAATTCAGACAACTTCAATCAGACAGGAAAGTGATATCCAATGAAAACAACAAGGGAGAACAAAAGTAGCAAAGCACCTCTAGTGTTCACAGTTTTGTGGCAAGCACAAGGGCAGGGTTTTGCTCTCTGGTACCACATGTCCACATGTATGTGGATAGTGTCCTTGTAAGTTGCACTCCGGCTAAATTGGCCGTGGGAATTGTGATGGATGTGGCACTAACCTTGGCCTCTGGATGTGGGGGCTGGAACTGGTCTTCTGTTGGTGGAGCTCTCCAGAGCCCAGCTGGTGGCAGCTCATTGCTGCCCCCCAGACCAGCTGTCCTGGGTCTGATGGGTTCCAGTTGGTCTGCCTGCCAAAGGCGTGTGTTGTTATTAATTTCCACATAAGTGTAGAGATACTTGAATGTGCTTGAAAACTGGTCATCCTGCCAAGCCATGCTTTCTGGTTTGACTACCAATCTATTCGCTATTTTGTTTTCATCAAAAAATTCAAATGCTATTCAACCTCTGTCTTGAACATAAATGATTATTAATTATAAAAAAATTATATTAAAATTCTCAGATAACAAATGGTATATTAGTGGTTTAAGTAAAACTCATGCATTAGGATCAATTTTAATTTCTTTCTGAAATATATTAAGGAGTTATTTAATTTCCTCTCTGGTTTTTATCTGAAAATATCATGAGACTTTGAATTTCTTTTTTATCAACTTTTCACTTTTCTTACTAACCTATTGTTTTAGTGTTGCACGAAAGCTGTTGGATTAGATGTGCTACCCGCATAACTATCCAGAATATGAATTTAAGGAGTTCACAGCAGGACAGAGAATCTCATGTGTTTTATTATAATAGCTGTAGAGGTAACTAAATGTAATTGAATTAGATAAACACATAAGAAAATAATCAGAGAAAATTATGTAACAATCATTCTATTATATTCAAAGCCATTTTCATCTATGAAATTGCCTTATTAAAGAAGGATAAAGGGAGATTTGGCACAGATAGAAGACAATGGAATTGAAGCAGAGAACAATAACAGGCTGTCTGAGTTTTTTGAGAGAGGGAAATTAAGAAGTAAAAAAATGACCCTTTCTTTGAAATTTAGAAAAGGAGAGGAAAGTGGCATGGTATTTAAATTATCTCACCCAATTTTATCTTTTTCACAGTGATACCACCCAGTGGTTCTTGAAGTTTAATGTACATATAAGTCATCTAGGGAGCGTATGTAATGCAGATGTTATGTGCTGTCTTCCAGATATGAATGCAGCGGTGTGTAGGGCTCAGGAATATGAGTTTTTAGAAAGCACTTTCATCATATACAAGCAGTTGTTGAACCATCCTTTGAGGAGCACAGACAATGATGTTCATTGTTAATTATACTTTCGTACTTTCCAAAAAGTGCTACTCTTGATATTTGGCTATGTAAAGTTTGAAAGAGATAATATGAGAAAATTTTATATTTTGTGTTATCAGAGATTGAACAGAGAGTCTTCACACTGAGCTACCTCTCCAGCTTTTTTATCCTTTTTTTATTTTTGAGGGAGCGTCTTACTAAGTTGCTCAGTATGGACTTGAACTTATGATCCTCCCCCCACTCAGCTTCTTGATTGTTGTGCACATGCTGTCACTGAATAAGTACTGCAGATTAGGGTGGAAACACGCACTCGTTTGTACTGACTATTTGATAGCATGTCTTGACATTTTTATAATTGCATGTTGGGCTTCTTAAGTGGATTTTATGCATATGCATATAAGTATGTATGTATAGCCTTAGCCATTGCTAATATTGATTGTTTTCTAAGTGGGTCTTTTAGTTCTGATAGAATGTTTTAACTATATTTATCCATCAATAGTAAAAAACATAACCAGGAGACAACTGGGAAAGTTAAGTTTAAACAGAGAAAGCTAGACAACATGATGAAAAACTGCTAATTTTTTGTGTGTGTTTGTGTGTACATGTACATTGTTTCTTAGGTGGGCAACAACTATACCTCTTCTCTGTGTACACAGCACCTCCAATACAGCAGCGTGACTATTACATTAATGTTTCTTGATCCCTAAAATTATAAAACTCAGCTTGGATAATAATGTTTATGCAGTATGGTAAAAAGGTTAATATCAGTTTTATTTTGTTTTGTTTTATTTTATTTTATTTTATTTTATTTTATTTTATTTTATTGGGTACTGAGATTAAATGCAGAAGTATCTGCCACTGAGCTACATCTTGTATCTTTTTAATTTTTATTTGTTATTTTGAGGCAGGATTTCACTAAATTACCCAGTCTGGTCTTGAATTTGTGGTGCTTCGTCCTCAGTCCGGTGAAACAATATTAATTGTTGATTTAATTTTTTTCAACGGGAATATTGGATAAGTAAAACTATATGAAAAATTTTGATGATGAGAGGAAATTTCTAATAAATACACAGATCCTCACTGAAGTTCTCTCAATTTCTCTTCAAGTAATAACAATAGCATGTGTTGCAGAACATCTGCTTGACAGATGAAGTTGAGAGAATTAATTACAACCAAAGGTCATTCAGTAAGATTGAGTTAAGAGGCTCGGCAACTTCCAGGTGCTCAACTTTCTGTACAAAAACTATGACCACAGCCTGGGCCTAAGAAGGAGGAGTCAGCCAATAGTCCATAACACGGCCAAGAAGACCATCCTTACCTGAAGAGTTATTTACTGAAGCCAGCATAGATTGTCTCTGTGAGCTGAGAATCAAAATTAATGGTTGAAGAACGAAACATCTTAAGGAAAAGAAAAGGAATAATACTAAAGAATGGAGCTGAGTCAGCCTTTTGAAACATCCTATCAAACACCTATTAAGCACAAGCAATTTTTTTAAATAATAAAAAAATCATGCTAAATGGCAAAATGATAAAAATGTAATAGATTTAACAGAATGATAGGATTAAAAAATATGCTAGGTGTTGCTGTGGTATGAAGTTTTCAGTTATTCTGGAAAAATACCCAGGGAGGGAATAGCTGGCTTGAATGGGATCTCCAATGCTAGCTTTTGGAGGAATCTCCACACTGATTTCCACAGTGGTTGTAACACTCTGCGCTCCCACCAAGAGGTTTCCTTTCTCTCCACAGCCTCTCCAGCATTTGCTATCGGCTGACTTCTTAATGTGAGCCATTCTTTCTAGGGTGAGATGGAGTATCATTGTTTTTTAAATTTGCATTTCTCAAAAGACCAATGATGTTGAACGTTTTTTCATACATTTATTGTATGTGTACCTATGTTTATAGCAGCATGAGCTGACATAGCTAAGTCCTGGAAACAACTCAGATTCCCATCAACTGAAGAATAGACAAAGAAGATGTGGTATTTTTACACAATACAGTACTATTCAGCTATAAAACAGGATACATTTGAGTTGGTAAATGGATACATTAAGAGAACATACTCTTAAGTGAAATAAATCAGACCTGCATGTACAAACATCATATTGTCCCCTTAGCATGAGTATCTGAAAGAGAAAATGGAATTTGAAGGATACAATAGACACTGGTAAAAGCAAATGAACTTACTCAAAAAGAAATAGTTACTGAATTGAGGAGAAAGACAGGAGAGTGAGTGGGGGAAAAGATTTATCTATATATGTAAGCTGGAGGACGGTTTGGACAACTGTACTCTCCATTTCTGCTGGTCGATGGGAAGAAGCAGTTAAGGCATTAATTTGTTTCACCTCTTTTTTTTCAATTGTTTCTTTTTGTTTTCTTAAATTTCTTATACATTACTTTCTTTTTTTTCCTCTTCCATTTTGCATGCATATATCTAGTAATATGATAACTGTCTGGAAGACAACACTATGTGTTACAACAAGTACTGTGAAATTTACACTACTTTGTTCATTGAAAATCAATCATTTGTAGTGTTTTCTGTTTTAATCCTAATTTGTACTCTCCTTAAACATATACTAGGTGTGCTGAGTTAATTGCAAGTATGAAAGCATAGTGAGCTTTGACAGAACATACTTTTCAAGTAAGTTAAATAAAAATTTTTCAACCTATTATTTTTCAGTAAGATTCAGTATCTCTCCTAACAAGTCTTTAAATTTTCAGAAAAAAATGCTACTTCCTGTACAGAGCCAGAAACTCTGAATTAGAAATAGGTTTGAGTGTCTGCTAAAAGCATTCTTTTTTCTCACATAGCCCTAATGGGTAATAGATTTTTCACTTTCCTAAATAGTACCAGCATGCTGATCTGAATGACAGGACATCTATTTTCTTAACAACTATTACTGAAAGCTGTTCTACTCAAATGTGGTTGTTCACAGTTGTTGGATTTCTCATGGTAAATATCGGCAAACTCATATTTAAAGGTAGACTTCTTTCTATTTTTATAATAATGTGTATATTATAATGTTACATTATTGTAAGAATAAGTATATGAAATTCTGACATCTGTTACAAACACAGCTACAAGAGTAAGCTAGGGGAATGTGATCATGCAGTAAAGGTCACAAAAAAACAGTGTAGGCTTGGAAAGAAAGTAGTTTGAGTACTTTCTCACCTTTTTTTTTTAAAGAAAAATATGGCAGTGAGGATGAGCCTAGTGCTATGATTTTATGGTTTTCTGTTTTTAATTTTTGTGAGTTTCAATACTTAGCAAATACTTGTTGAATAAACTCACAAGGAACCTTATTTGAAATAATATAGAACTCAGTAATTTTGTGTTTTTGTCACAATTTTCTTACTAATGCTGCTAAGTCAGAATCAAATTTCAAGACACTATAGAGATATAGTAAGACTCCAAAATCATTTAAAGTTATATGCATAGCCTGCTGGGGAAGCATCAGGAACCAATTTCGATCCCCAGTACAACATATAGTGCTGGCTCCAGAAGATGCACTGTGCTCACCCCAAGCTGGGCACGCCTGTAATCCCAGTGCTGGACAGGCTGAGACAGGAGAATCACTAAGTGTCCAGCCTGTGTAATGAGACCCTGTACCAAATAGATTAATAAAAGATTTAAAAAATTATAGGCATAATATATTTTTCAAAGCAGGCAATTTAGTCAGGCGTGGTGGCTCACACCTGTAATCCCAGCACTCGGGAGGCTGAGGCAGGAGGATTGGTGTGAGTTCAAGACCAGCTTGGGCTACAAAAGTGAGCTCAAGGCCAGCCTCAACTGCATAGTGAGACCCTGTCTCAAAAAGACAAAGGGGCTGGGGAGATAGCTCCGAGGCACAAGTGCCTGCTGGGCAAGTGCAAGGTCATGAGTTCGAACCCTGGTCCCACCACAAAAAAAAAAAAAAAAAAAGCAGGCAATTTAATGAAATATTATCAGCTGCATTAGTATTTAGTGTAACAATCTTTCAATTAAAGTAATTAGGCAGCTGCTCCAACTAGTCAGCTTGAATAGGAAAAAAATTTCATTTTCACATTATGTTTAAATAATTCACAGATATTTCTTGGTGACATAAAGATTTTTGTTCAAATTCAGCAAAGTAAACTGAACCAATTATTTGGAAGCCACGTCAGAATAAACCGGACAGTAATTACACCACCTAGATGTCTGTAGTAGTTTATAGAGAAACAGATTTCCTGGAATTTAAAGATAACATGCCCCCCCCCCCTCCACAGCTTCACACGTGGAAGACTTGGTGCCCAGGGCAGAAGTGAATAGAAGTGAAGCTTCTGAAAGTGACTGGACGGTAAGGGCTGTGGCCTCTCCAGGGAGGAGACCACTGACAAAGTCATCAGTTGATGGCACCATGGGGAGGAGGCAGAGATAGGGAGGCAGGACTCAGGTGCAGGAGTGGGTTGCCGGCTGCGTGTTCTGGGAAGCCATGTCTTGTCCTGACCTCTCCCTTCCTCTACGCTTTTGGCTGCCAATTGGTGAACAGCTTCACTGCATAGCAGGCTCCTCATCGTTATGGTTTGCCTCAGCACGGGCCCAGAAACAAGAGGACCATGTGACCATGGACCTAAACCTAGAAACCGTGAGCCAGTGAAATCTTTCTTCCTTTAAGCTCTTTTGTTACGGCTACATAGGAAGCAGACTAACACAAGACTGGAGATTAAAACTCAAGATCTCAGAGAAAATAGGTGTCTTCAACTGTCACCGATCATAGTTGTATTAATGGTGATTCTGTGAGCCAGCTCAGCCTGCCCTGAGGGCAGGGCTGGTGCAGCATGTGGTGCCAGGGATCAAACCGCAGTCCCTGCAGCTGCCCAAGCTTTCCTAAGCAGGCGGTTTTAAACCACTGAGCCATCCTGCCAGGCCCCAAGGTTTTTTTTTTTTTTTTTTTTTTTTTTTCTTGAACTATATCTACACATAATGGATTTCAGACACACTTTCAGGTGAATATTTACAAAAAAAAAATTAGGACAAATTTCCAGTAATTAAATCATCATTAAAATTTATTATTTTCTCTGCTTCAGGTGATCATAAAACTATGAAATTGGAAAAATAGCCCTAGCTTTTAGATAATTATTCTTAAGTCACTAAGCAGAATCTTAGTATGATTATCCACTTTTTAATGTGATTAAATTGCAGGTTGTAATCTGGCTTGTGACGTCAATGGTCTCATGTAGCATCTAGGTATAGCTTTGTGTGTTTTATCTAAGTCTTAACAGAATCTGGCTGTAACTTAATCACCTCATTCTTGTTACTTTCCCAAGGGAAATTAAAAAGAACAAAAAATTATACTAGGGGTTGCATTTACAGTTCCCAATGATATGGAGTATTTTCTGTGAGGAAGTTTCCACCCACGTGTGTCGTTGGAGCACACTTAGGTTGTTCTGTGTTCCTTTAAACACAGCTGATTGGAAGAGGTGTTTCTGTCAATTATAGCTGCACAATACACTGTTCTAAGGCGTTACTGGGTAAGACAACTGTTCTAAGGCATTAATTCATGAGAAAAACCGCTTGATGAAACATCCAAGTTCTGTGATCAGGAACTTTTGGCAGTGCTAACATGGGGTGATTCGTTTGTAGATGAAATCTACTAGGGACAGATCGCGGTTCTTGGCTGAAGATTGTTTTGGTCCGGGTGGTGTAAGATATCTTCACTCACCAGGCTGGAACCTTGGTGGAAAGTGAGGGCACTGACAGGCAAGATTCAGCGGGGCTGGATTGTTCTAGCAGGATGATTAATGTGGTGGTTATGGCTTTGTAAAAGCTCTGGTGCCAGAGCTGCAGCCGGTAGAAACTGCAAGAGTTCTTCTGAACTGGCATGTCTGTCTGTTAGTCAGAAGAAAAACCTTTCTGCTTACAAATCACTTCTTCTGTATTCTATATAGCAAGCAAAACTCAAAGACAAGGCAGGTTTTCAGAGGAGGGATATTCAACTTCACTTTTCAATGGGAATGGAAAGGAATTTGCAACTGTGTGCTTTTTTACATAGACAAACTATTCACAGATTTGCTAGGAATTTAAAGTCGGATTGAAAAATAAATCAGGTAAATTAAATTTTACCTGAACAATTTGGAATTTAGAGAATGAGAAGAAGGGTCAATCAGCTGTGCGCAGGTGCACTCTGGAGGCTGGCGCAAGCCACAGTGGTGAGGCATAGAGAGGGGAGGAGTGCAGTTAGGGAAGAGACACAGGAACACCGTGGAAGGGCCTGCAGGGCTCCTGACACAGAGGAGCGCAGAGTGCAGGAAGGCACTGAGGCGTGCCATGATTCCCTGAAACCAAAGTTTAACTAAATCAACTACTTACCATCCGTACACCGTATGCTTGTCAAATAAGTTTTAGCTTTTATAACAACACTACTCATCATTGCTTTTTTGCAATAGCATTTCCTTCTCAAGATATTTTTCATGCAGAATACTAGATAATGAACTCTAAACAATAAGTATGATGAAATAATTCACAGATTGAGTCTATATCATACAAAAGATCAAAAGATGTAAGTAGAAAGTGAAAATCTCAGCTAATATTTATTTACTTATTTTGAGACAAGGTCTCACTACATAGCCCAGGCTGGGCTCAAACCCGCAAAGCAATCCTCTTACCTAACCTTCACATGCACTTCTAGGCATGTACTACTTCTGCCCAGCTGGTTTCTAAGATGTTTCCTTTTTTTTTTTTTTTTTTTTTTTTGTCTTTTTGTGATAGGGCCTTGTATAGAGTTCAGGCTGGCCTTGAGCTCACTTTGCAATCCAGGCTGGTCTAGAATTTGCAATGATCATTCTGCCTCAGCTGCCCGAATGCTGGGATTCTAGACATGGACCACCAGGCCCAGCTTTGAGACATTTCTGTCCATTATCAAGTATCTAATGATTTTAAGAGATTTATTAATTGATTTCCCCCCGTTTTGTCCTCTGGATTATGCTATGTCCATGCCAGGCTGACAGGAGAAGGAGGCTGGGCCGGTGTGCCCTCATGTACAGAAAATTAAGCCATGACTTTATGACTTTATTTTTATTTATTTATTTATTTATTTGTCTTTTTGAGACAGGGTCTCACTATGCAGTTCAGGCTGGCCATGAGCTCACTTTTGTAGCCCAGGCTGGTCTCAAACTCGCACTGATCCTCCTGCCTCAGCCTCCCAAGCTCTGGGATTACAGGCGTGCGCCACCACGCCCAGCTGACTTTATGACTTTAATTGCACCATTTTTCAATGATATAATTTTTAGAAAAATTTTTGAAGTTAAATTTTGAAGATGGAAATATTAATACATTATCACTCTTTATTTCTCATAATCAAAATTCCACCTCACTTTTTTTTTTATATTATGGCCGGCTCAGCCTGCTCTGGAGGTGGGGCTGGCACAGTGTGTGGTGCCCTTGGTTCAAACCACTGTCCCTGAGATTGCCTAAGCTTACCTAAGCAGGTGTTTTAGACCACTGAACCATCTTGCCTGTCCCACAGCTCATTTTTTAAAAAACTATACTGCTACTTAGATGTTTTACAAAGATAAAATTTAGAAGTTCACACAAAAATTCAAGTATTTTCTGAGAAACAAATGGATTGGATTCTAAGAAAGATTTTAGCCTACAGCCAAATATTCAAATACACACTAATACAAATTCATTAAAGATTTACTCCCACTGTGTACAATTCTCTAGAGTAAATCTCATTTTAAGTTCACTAGAGTGATTAAAACTGAGTCTTTGAAATGTTTTTTTTTTTTTTCACATGAGTATAACAGCTTATCCCCTATATGCTCTCAGATTACTGAAGAGAGAAAATTTCTGTGAGTTTCATTAAATGTGAGATAAATATCAGCTGATCATTCTGGCCAGAGCCAAAGCTAGTTTTAGCTAGTAGAAATGAAATACAAATAACAAAGCCCCAATACAAAACTTCTAATGACTAAAAAGACAGAATTCTCACTTTATTAATTAAATAAATTTATAGGGAGATCAATCACCATTGTTTGAGGAAATATGTTCCTCTTTGGGTTTCAGTGTAGGTCTAGAATGAGAGGCTGCTTCTGGAGACTTTTTTTTTTTTTTTAAAGTTATTGGTCCAGGGAAATAGCTCAGTGGAATAAACACTTGCCTGGAAAGTGCTAGGTCCTGAGTTCGATCCCTGGTACCACCAAAAAATTATTATAATTTTCTTTTAGTTTGAAGAGTAAAAACAAGAGCAAGAAAAACACAAGCAAAGAAACAGGGCAACATAACAATACGTATGCCACAGATTTTCAAAACAAGAATAGCTGATAAACAGTGATTAATATATTACCTATTTTTATCGTCAAATCTGTTATTCGGATTAATAGATACAGTTATGCAAGATGAGACATATGATTGAATATTATCACATGCTTTCAAGAAATCTTAAATTTTTGTTTTGACTTCTTTTCTTTTATTATCTTTAAAAAATTTACTTTAAAGAAAGTATAGAAATAATTGATATCACATTCGAAATGGTACACTTATAGAAGACCAAGATGACAGGTATTTTACATGTGGTTTTAGTATTACACATTGCTGCCTTCAATGTAGTTGCTTAGTTCACAGATATCAACATGTAGAGTCAGGCAGGGTAAGGATTCTAACCATTAACTATTTTAAAAAACCTGAACCCATCAGAATACCAGCAGATTTCTCTTCACAAACCGTCAAATCAAGAAGAGCATGGAGACTTTTAAATAATATTTCAGGGAACTGCTGAGCAAATGGATAAGCCCGTTTATTTTATACAGAGAAATAAAGACACAGAATTGTATTTCTATTTTGTTCCTTCTTTCTCACAGAAGAATCCCTGATTTCTCTCCAACTAATTTTTTTTTTTTTTTTTTTTTGTCTTTGAGACGGGGTCTCACTGTGAAGTTCAGGCTGGCCTTGAGCTCACTTTTGTGGCCCAGGCTGGTCTCAAACTCGCACTGATCCTCCTGCCTCAGCCTCCCAAGTACTGGGATTACAGGCATGCGCTACCACATCTGGCTTCCAACTAAATATTGATGTCCAGTCTTGTAGTGGATTGCTAACTGGTGGGCAACTCCTTATGCTCAGCTGAACTGAACTAGTGTGGTGCTGGCTGTGCAAGGCCCCCTGAGGGTTGCCCGCAGTGTAGGAGCCAGAATCTGCTGGTGCTGCTGGAGGGCTCTCAGGCTATTCCACTGGAGGACCTCGCTATGCTAGCTTTCCTAGTGAACTCAACTGTTCTTGTTGGAGGAGGAGCTCAGGATCTTCATTGTTGCTGAGCATGTCTGTGGCTCATTTTAGGGGAAACTATCATCCTCACCTTGAACACTGCTTCCTGGTTCCAGAGGGGAAGATGGCGCATAGCTCAGACTCATGGGGAAGCTTGACTCACTGGGTTTTTTGATGGGAACTTGGCTTTCCTCATTAACAGAGAGCTCAGAACCTCACTGTTGCTGGGGATGGCTGTAGTGCTTTTGTGGGGAGCTCTGGTTTTTAGCTTGATCATTGCTTCCTGGCTCCAGTTCAGATGCCTCAGCCTGGTAGCACAGATCCTTCATCCTGCTGGCATAGGCTGTCTAGCTTCCACCACTGCCCTTTTGACCTTCTCAGTGCAGACCCTTGATGTGGGCCCACATGAGCCCATCTGTGGGTCTAGACCCCCAGTTGGATTTGTGAGAGGTATTTATGGGCTCTAGGTTTTCAGTTGGATTTATGCAGGACATTAGGGATCGGGCCCTCAGCAGGATTCTTTGGTCTTTAAAGTATATATGATTCTTTGGATGATTCATTTTAAAATAATATAAAACGTGTCCCTATTGTATTGCTCACCTTGTAAAACATCAAACCATGACAGTTCAACTACACAATACTTCTGTAATTCTGAAAATTTTTGATTTTGCAAGAAAGCATGCTAAAGTTAGAAAACATATTGTCTTGTCCTCATTGGCAAAGTTTTTATGGGAATGGTAGTGTATACATCTGAACTCACCAAGGCTAGCATTCATTGCCTATTTTGAAGGACAGGATGTACAGTCAATCAGCAGTGCATTCTGAGGCCTTTTGAGAAAATAAATCATCACCACTTTTGATGAAACCTGAGTTTTATGTCTTATTTATTGGGTGCCATTTGAAATGACTATTGGAAAACAGAACTTTTTTCTTTTATTCAAGAGCAATTTTGGAAAATTAAACTATACCTTTTCGTTGAAATTAATCATGAGGTCATTTTATTACTGTCTGTATATTTACCTTTAGTGTGGATGTATATATGTTGACAGTGCAGCCCAGGTAGAAAAAGGAGAGTGGATTTTTGCATGCTGTCAGTCCCATCCTGCAAGTGTAAAAGGAAGAGGCAGGTAGCCCCTGTGAAGGGCTCCTTCTCAGAGAAGCAGTTTTGTACTTGTGCAGGAAAAGCTGGAGACATCTGGGGAGAAGTGTGAAGTCTCCCAAATAGTAGATAATAAATC
The DNA here is from genome assembly GCA_004027025.1 of Myocastor coypus. NCBI lineage: Eukaryota > Metazoa > Chordata > Mammalia > Rodentia > Myocastoridae > Myocastor > Myocastor coypus. The sequence goes on along the minus strand of PVJA010003054.1, from coordinate 29,456 downwards.
ATAGATTGTAGACAGCAAAATGCAACTGTTCTATGGATTATGGTCCTTCTGCATCTGCTGTTTGGATAACAATGCTGTCATCTTCCACCATATTATTTGTCACTTAATTAAATGGACATTACCTTATTATGTGCGCCAGCTAAAGAATAGTGCAATCAGTTTTGAGGAAAAGATCTCTACATTTGTATAGCTATGTAAAATGTTAAACCAAAAGATGAGTCTTCCAAAAATATTTCCAATAAATCGAAATATTTCTGTATAGATTCTTAATAACAATGCTGCACATTATTTCCCCTCTTCTCAAATCCCTAACTTGTGAGCCTATTGGAATTCACAAAAGAAAAATCTTCCATTTTGAGCAAAACACTGAATGCCCCGCTGAGCTCTAGCAGGAGCAGGCAAGCGAAACTGAGGATTAGAATCTCCTGGAGTGACAAGCAAGGTAAGACGCAGCAGGTGCCAGGGTATGTCGGGAAACATCCAGTGCCTGGAAACACAGGGCTCAACTGGAGCACATAGTGCCTTGCTAGGTGGAGGAACAGGCCTGTGCGAGACATTTCTTTGGACCTGGATTGTTTTACAAAGGTAAGGAAATAATCTACAAAAAAAGGGGAAGAAGGCAGCAAAACAAAAAGAAGAGAAAAGAAAGGAGAGAGAGAGAAAAAAAAATGCAGTAACCTATAGGAAGTTCCCCATCTCTATGTTAACAACAAGAATCAAAATGTTCTGGATTGAAAAGTCTCCACTTAGCAAATAAAATGTTCAGAGAGTATGGATCTCTTGCTTAAGGTCAGCGCAGGTAAGAGAAAACTTTTACATTTGAAGAAAGTTACTCTATTTTAATTTTTCAGGAACAATCACAGACCTACAGAATTATTATAGCTACAAGTACATTTTTTCCAAAAGCATTTAGAATCAAATTACTAACCTCATGTTCCATCTCTTCACAATTTAGTCTGTATTTCCTACACAGATATTCTCTATGTAAGCATAATATCAAAAGTCATTGAAGCCAGGAAGCTAACATGAAGAGTTAATTGTTTCTGCTTTTCAGTCCCACTCAATTTCAGCAATCATTTCAACATCCTTCTTTTCCCCTTAGCTCTAAAAGAGTGATCTGTTTCAGAATCTTAAATTTGTTTAGTCATCAGATTTGGAATGAGCCAGGCATGGTGACACATAGCTGTAATCCCAGTATTCAGGAGGCTGAGTTAGGAGGATTGCTGTAAGCTTGAGGCCAGCCTGGGCTACAAAGCGAGCTCAAGAATTACCTAGTGGAACCTTACATCAAAGAATAAAATGCAGAAGAATGATTTGTCAGACTTTCCATGAGCCGTGCCTTTTACCCACAAGGTCTCTACCTTGGAAGCAGTGGACCGTGGGCTGAGACCCCCACCCAAAACCCCCTCTCTTCTTGCAACTGCCAATGTCATATATTTTGTGCCATATATTGCTTTTGTGACCTTTATGGTTTGGAAGATTGTGGTAATTTATTACGCCTTTGAATTTTTTAAATGTATCTTTGTGGTAATGTTCTGGCTAGGGTTGGTGCTGTAAATGCTGTGTTTTCATGTCATCCTGTCAGGTGTCACATTGCTAATCATGTTTACTTGATCACATTATTGATCATCATTTGTAATGAATAGACATTCTACAGAGATGTCTTTGAAGCTATGTAAGTATGATCAAAATTTTCACATTTATTTACATTTGAATGAACTCATGATTTCCTATTGTATTCAATAGATTTTAGTTTGTTACTACCATCCTCCATTTAAATATTTATGATTTTCCCACTTGAAAAAGTAAGAACCCATCTTATATGCACCCCTCATATTTTGAGCATTTCTTTGTGTTGTGACACAAAATGTTCCAGGCTCATTTTGTACTTTTTTTTTATTTCATGTATTTGGTACAAGGTCTCACCATGCAGCTCAGACTCAGGATGATCCTCTTGTTTTCAGCCTCCTCAGTGCTGGGATTGTTGGCATGTGCCACCATGCAGGACTTGGTTACTGGCTCAGCATGCTTGCGGCAGGGCCAACATGGTATGAGGGACCCAAGATTCAACCAGGTCCCCATGCTTGCCTAAGCAGGTACTTAAGTCTGCTGAGCTGTCTCACTGGTCAAATCATTTGTCCCAAGCAGTTTGACTTATCTAAAAGGAGAAGGCAATTTAGAAGCCAAGGCCTGAGTGTTACATATGTTTAGCAATCACTGTTCGGGTGTCACCCTTCCTAGGCTCTGCAAATAGACAAATCTGGGCCGTATCTTCCTCTACACACATATTTACATCTATATTCATCTATCTGTCTGCATCAATGTTCAGTGTCACAGGCAACTTCATTCATTTTTTTCTAGTTTTCTTCCCTTCAATGCTTGTAATCTTTTTCCTAGGATAAGAGACCTAAGTCTTAATACATTTTATTGATTTGATCAGTCCTCTTGCATATAGCCAGGGTCTCATGTCTACCATTAAATTATTCAAGAAAAGAAGGAAACAGAAGCAAAAAAATGAAGGAATTCCACATCTTGCATCTCTGTTTAAAAGTAGAGCTTCTCTCTCTTCCATACATAGGCTCCAGTTGCCTGTAGACAAGCAACAGAGTATAGAAGAGAAAAGATGGTAGGGTTAAGCTGTCTTTCCTCTCATTTCCTACCCAAGTTTCTGTCTCTGTGCAGTATAGCTGCTAAGGTCAATATAAGAATGTTTAAGGTGATGTGCAGAGTTCCAAAAACACATTTCTTTTTTCTGATGTGTAACTTCATCATCATTATATCTGGCAGAGTGTTAAATTTCCACTGAATGTTTACAAGATGTCTCCAGCTGCTGGCAATAACTGTGACAGTGACGTTCCTTTTTTTGCTGTTATTACCAGTGCTCCTCACATTCTGTGGCATCTCATCTTCATCAGAATCTCAATTTTAGAGACTTTTCACACATTCACAGAATTTCTTTTCCAGAAAATTCACAATGTTCACTCTTTAATTTTTTGAGAATATCCATATTGTCCTCCTAGAAAAAGTGTCCTCAGGATAGTTTTGCCCAACTGTCCTGAGGGTGGAGAACATCCAGAGCTGCATGTAGTGGCCATCTTGTTTTTTTACCTTCAGTATAACCTGTGTGAGAGTCAGACACCAATACATTTGTGCCTCTCCACTATAAGGATCTCATTTCTAAGCTTTCTATGTTCCTGTGGAAGTGTCGAGGCTTGAGATGAAACAAGTAATTCTTGCCAAAGAAGTATATTCTCAGATATTTCTGTTCTCCCCATAAACCGATAATTTTTATACCTAGCATCTTGCTAAGAGATCCAAGACTTTTAGTTTCCTTTATATGTTTGGCACATGGAGGAATGCCTCAAATCTCCCTTGATATCTGTCTCAAGGCCAGTGAAATTGAAATAGAAGCACAAGTGGTTCTATTTAACATAATGTATACATGACTAAATGAACTTTGGGGAGAACAAAGAGACACATGCAAGATTTCCCCTATAAAACTGTTATTATAATCACAAAAATAGTGAACAAATATGTAAAATATATTATGATGCTGAAATTACAGTGACAAATGCTATGCAGAAGAGCATGTCTTCTAGGGGGTAGACCTGGTGGATAGCTAAGTGCTGGCTTAGTTAGGATGGCCAAGAAAACTTTTGAAACCTAGGGATATTGAGGATGACCTGAGGAACATGAGAGGTCTAGCCACAACCAGGAAGGAAATAGAATTTCAGTCAGAGGTAAGAGCCAGTACGAAACACTTCTGGCAGAGCAAAGCTTCCCAGGGTCAAGGAAAGCAACCTCTATATGTGAAGCAGTATTAGTGATCCAAATGGTAGGTAGGGCCAGAGCAGGAAGGGTCTGGTGTGCCAGGGCACAGATTTTAGTTTTTAATTTCTCTGTGAATCAAGTGAAGCAGTTGCATGACTGGTTTGCAGGAGAGCAGTCTGGCCTCATCTACCTTGGTGGAGCTAATAAAAAAAATATTGTGAGCTTAGTCCTCTTTGTTCTCATTTACACTGCAAATAAATCAGGTTGCACATATACTATGTAATGCCCTATGTCAGGCTGCCTTTTCTATATTCACTCAACAGGCACATTCTATTTACTACAGCAGACTTATAATCTGAAGATTGACAAGTCTGCTAGAATCCTTTGGGGTCTATTTTTTTTCTTTAGCTTTACTTTTGAGACATTACACTGAAAAGTTGCCATGTTGTTTTAATGTATTCTTCATACTATTATTGATGGTTACTCTCTGCTGCATAAATAATCCTTTGGCATTTCTGCACTCTCTCAGTCCTGCTGGTAACACACATATTTACTTGGTCTGTCTGTCTGTCTGTCTGTCTGTCTGTCTGTCTGTCTGTCATCTAAGACTTATTTTCACATTAGGTCACAAGTGTTTTTAGAACAACAGTCTTGTGCATAGACCTATTTTGATAGGAATAGAAAGGACAAGGAAAGCTGCTGCTTAACACTCTTTTCTATTAAGAATTGATACAGCATAGATTTTACTAAGGATCTGACAGAAGTTGAATATAAGGACCCAACTGAATAAGGAGAATAATGGGGTGTATGGGGTTTATGAGACTCTGATGAATGCAGCAGTGGTGTGTAGCCAAAGGAAGTGATTCAAATAGCGTATTTCTAAGCACATGTTTTCAACAATTGACTTGTGCAACAGTAGTAACCAAGTCTAGAATTTACATGAGCACTTATTTTTGTCTCAGTGACAATTACAATCATAAAAGATAAGGCCTCCAGGAAGAGGTTCTGCTTTCCTCTTAAGGTAAAGTTGTGAAGAATGATTAAGTTTTAAACTGGGGCAATGTTCCTAGTAGGAGATAGGAGAGGGTGTGGTGGGTGAGGGGAGTAGAGAGACAGCAACAGAGACAGAGATACACACATACACACACACACACACACACACACACACGCACACACATACACACACAGAATCAGTAATAGGTGTAAAGGTAAATGTGAAAATTGTGAAGTGTGTGTCTCCTGAATATGTGTGGAAACTGCAAGTGGTTTTGTAGTAGTAGTGATGGGTGTGTGTGTGCGCGCGCGCGTGCATGCGCACGTATGCATGGACGTGCGCTAGGGTTGGGGCCATGTTCAGGAGTAGAGGACGCCTGAATAGGAAGAAGTAGAAGCTCTGCAAAGGAGCCTGAGTATCACTCTAAGGCAATCTAAAGAAAAACTTCAGCAGCAGAGTAGGCTAACTTTGCTGATTCATATAGCATTGTGCTATGTAAAGAAAGAAAGAAAAAAAAAGCTTATTAAATTTTTAAAAAATTCTAAACATTATGTTTGCAATATCTACACTTGAAATGGATACTTGGGTTTTTCTTTTTCAAATTGGGATGCATAGTATGTTTTCTTCCTTACCTTGAATCTCTGGGGCATATAAAATAATTCACAATTGTTTACCCGTATGATTTGCTACTAGAATTATGAAAAGTAGATAACAAAAAGAAAAAAAAATGTAATAAATGAGCAAAAGTTCTTCTTGCAATTAGATTTTGTTTATAATATCTTGATTCCTGTTATGGGTAAAAGCCATCTGTCTAGGATAATCACTCAATTTAAGTAAGTGAAAGCGTAGACTTGAAGGAGATAGATCAAATCCACTGCAGAAGCAACCTTAAGGAGACTGAATCTCTTAGCAACGTGCATTGTTTATATATCTGTGGTGTCAAGTCATTACATAATTGTCACAAAGACAAACTTCTCATACAGATAATCACTTAGTAGAGTCATAAAAAGTTTGATGCAAAAAGTAAAAGTTGGAAAAACTAATTCCAGAACAAAGGAACAGATATATCACATTTCATCTACATGAGGACTCTTTGCATGAAAGAATATAAGCTATTCATTCAACTGTTTATTAACTAACAAATAAAGACCAGACATTTTGCCATATGTGGAGCACACAGAGATGAATATATACTGTCTGGTTTTCAAGTAATTCATTAGAATGAAAGAAAATGGTAGGAAACACACAAAACAATATGATTATAAGAGGGATAGAAACTGCTCAAGAAGGGATGAGAAAAAGGTTTCACTGAGTTATTCATTGCAATAAATCTTCAAGGACAAGTACAGGGCTACTAATTATATAAGAAAAAAAAGATAATCTGGACTGAGGGAGAAATGTATACAGAGACATAGCAGGCACATAACTTTAGCCTTCAGACAAAGTATAAAGTCCTAAAGGGTGGAGCCCAGTATACGGCAGGTAGAACTGACAGGTCAGAGAGGTTTGAGACCTGCTCCCCAAAGCTCTGAACATTACACAAGGACAGTTGGGCTTTGAGATCTAGGCCCGGGCCTCTCACTGATTGGCTGAGATATCTTTCTGTATCTTAGAGTGGTACAGGGGATCACAGATAAATATAACACACGGCTCCCTGGAACATAGTTGTAATTACAGATAAAGCATTATTTTGAATAATGATTTTTTTCTTAGAAAAATAGTACAGAATAGGTTGAGCAATTCACAAAAATCTTTAAGTAGACCATCTCACCTGAGACGTTTATCCTTGAAGTGTTGGTCCATTTTGGGCTATAATCCTAATCCTATCAGAGCAAGAAAGGTAATCTCATCTACCAGGAAAGCTCCCAAAACTGGAAAGTTGTGCCATGACCTGATATATAGCAGTTGAAAATTCTCAGACAGCTGCTATGATCTGGTTGGTGACAAATGCTAAAGTGAAATTTTCAATAAAGTTCACACAGAGGGGCTGTCCTGGGCCTTGGCTGTGGCCACTGTGTGAGCACTGGTAGTCTGCATGCTTGCAGCAATTTTTTCCTCTGATCATAGGGGCAGCAAGTGTCTAGGTCAGACTGGCTCTGGCACCACAACTCACCACCCTGGGCCATGACTGCCTTTGCCTCTCACCTTGAAATACAAAAGATCTGGCAGCGTTCTTCAGAGCCTCACACACAGGCATTCCAGGAATCTTCACATCCTTTTCATATCCGTATTTTCTACATGATAAAGCACCAAACTATGCCACCGTTTTAGGTTTACATCTGCAGGGAACCACTTCCAATACATCATCTTCAGATGAACAACACTTTACACTTCAGTCCAGCATGGCTGAAGATAGGTAATATACCTAGAGATCTGCTCCCTCTGAATCTACTTGTTTCCTCATACATTTCTTTTAAGTGGAGATAGCAAGATAACAAGGGTCTCTCATGTATGTCTAAAGACTAAACAATGTCCCAAAGAACAAAGACATGTATTCCCTTCCTAGTTAAGATTAGGGACTTAGCAATACCCATCTACTGAATCCAACCCCAAAGGAGTAGTACATAGCTCCCTAGAAGGCTCTTAAGGGTTGTCTGAACTTAGCTCCAGGGAGCTGGGCCATTATAAAGTGATCATACATATGATGGTGTTTACATACTTTTAGATGTTAGACCATGTCTTATTATCATGAAGAGCCCTGCATCCAGACCCTGGGGCTTTGACAGATTAGCCGTGCCTCCAGATTTCACACAATCTTTTTGCATGAAGTGTTTTTTAAATATTTTCCCAATGTATTAGGAGCTTGCCAGTTGCAGAACAGGTAGGACAATGCTACTTTCCAACTCAGAGGATTATTTCTGAGTTGTTTTCCCAGTCAGTAGTAGTTGAGAAATCACAGTGTTTAAAGTCCTCTAGGTTGATATGAGATCAGAGTGGGAAATCTCAAGACAAAGTGAACCCCGGCAGAGATCCATACAGTAAGGCATGTAGCTCCATTATATTTCTGATTTTATAATTTTCTATAAACAGCAGGTTTTTCTCTAAATGGTTCTTTTTACCCATATTTAGTGAGCAATGTTGGGTGAGCACTGTATCATTACTTTTGGTGGCAATAATTGCTGATCCACCCTTTCACCCTCCAAACCTACAGAAATAGAGGCAGACTTGGAAACTCCTGGCATACAGATCAAATCCGCCCAAGGATGGAAAATGACTAAGATGTGCCCTAGCAGGATACTAAAGTTTTGGCTACTTAGAAGCCACAGTTTCAGGCAGCCAGAATCACTCATGTCCTCATTGTCACCACTTGGATCCCTCTAATACAGGTGAATAAGAAACAGCGAGCACCTTGCCTTAAATATATTTTGGGAATTCTCATGTCTAGGATTGTATTGAAGTTTCTCAAATTCTTCTTGCAACATTTTGAATTCCAGGATAGAAACGACAAGCTTTCAGGCTGGGGATGCGGCGTGCCTGGTGTATGTGAGGCCCAGCACCGCCCACACTTCATTGTGAGCTGCAGTCCATTTGGGACTGCACACAGCTGCCACAGAGCAGACAATTAAGGGGGAATGTTGCTTGAATCAGGACAGCTATGCTTCGAAGTAGTTTCCATTTATTTATTTATTTATTTATTTATTTATTTATTTATTTATTTATTTATTTATTTAGCAGAACTGGGAATTGAACTCAGGCCCTTGTGCTTGCCAGGCAAGTACTTATTCTACTGAGCTATCTCCCCAGCTCCATGAGTTAGTCAAATGAATAATTATACTAAAAATTCTGTTCCTTTAGCTAAAAATAAGCTCATGACAAGTCCCATTCAGGTAGCTTAGGGTCTCCTTGGGAATGTTTGGAAAGGCTGTTCCACCTCCTGATGCCAACACTGTCAACCCTTACTCTTCCACTCATGCATCGAGGAAAAAATGATGCAATTCCAGGCAGTTTTGTGGACAAGATCTCAAGTTTCCATACCTGCTGTTATCTTCCCAACACTGAATTTAGTTATGTGCAGGATAGACTGGGACATCATGGTCACGTCCGAGCTTTGGAGCACACTACTGCCCCTACCACGAATGTGCTCATCTCTATAGGCCGCTGTCTTGAAGCCTGTGTTAAAGTGTATATATCTTACATCTCCGAAGACTGTAAACCACAGTTAGGGATCCAAGCCATTGTGTGCGCTCTTCATCTGCGCAGGGCTCCAGGGTCCTGCTGCTAGCATTCAAATGAGTCTCTGCTTCAGTTTTGCTTTTCATTGGCTTCACATTAAAAAATGATGATGAGGTCCTTTATTATTCATATATAGATACCATCTAGAGCTCACTATAACTGCTGTAACTAAGGGCAATTAGGTTAAAATGAGGATGCACACTTGCCTTTACCAGTTTCCTGGAAAGCATGATTATTAAAATGTTATTTACTTCTTTAAGAGTGTACAGATTTGCTTGAAAATTCACAAGTCACTACATAATACCATCTAGATCATGACCCCACACATTACTGCAGAGAGGCTCCCTGTCTACCACTTCATGGGTCTAGACTGACCAATTCTCTTTGACTTGCATTCTGGAGAGTTGGGCTGTGTCTGAAGGCTTGCTCTGTGTACTTTGAAGACTGACAAGACCAGGAAGGTTGCCCTAAGCACAGGTGCTCTTCTTGACATCAAAAGACTCCCCCTGAAACCTCTGTGCCTTGAAGTTGAATTGCTGTCTGAAAAGACACCACAGCAAATTTTGGCACCTCAAATATATATGAGAGCAGACATACACACACACATACACACCTTATTGCAGAGGCAGGTTACTCCCCCAAATGACCTTGGTCTGTCAGCTTTCCATCTTTCACTTGAAGACAACTGTGAAAATGAACTGAAAAGTAGGCCCTGAGGTAAAGAGGAAATATTCACAATAGTCTGGGCTTTATCTTCACTCCTCGCAGAACAGATGCCTTATGATTCATTACCTTAACAAAACAAGATACCCTTGGGGTATAAAAACCTAGAGAAAAAATGCTGGCAGAGTCCCTCAGCAGCAGTGTGACACAGGTATGCTCAGCGGAGACTCCAGCCACCCTGGACTCTATCCAGGCTTGCCTGAACCTTGGAAGCACAGCTTGCCATGCTTTTTTGGTTTTTCTGTATTTTAGGGTAGGGTCTACAGAGTGTTCAGGGTCTCACTACTGGATCAGACTTGTATTGATCTGCCTGTTTACAGCATCCTCAGAGCTGGGATTACAGGTGTGCATCACCACGCCCGTCACAATTGCTGTCTCAGCACGCCGAGGGGCGAGTCCTGTAGGGCAGGCCGAGGAATCGAACTCCTGGCCTCTGCACATGCTTGCAGGCACTTTAATCTGTGGAGCTACTTGGCTGGCCCTTATCATGCATCTTAGACTTCTATCATTCCTTTTTGTGTGTAATAAAGTAATAAAGTCTGTGTGTCACAAAGTTATTTAATCTCCTGTGTTAGTGATCCGACTCACTGAACTTGTACAAGTGGATGGATAACAGGTTCACAGCAAAATGGCTTTGCACACACACACACACACACACACACACACACACTTTCCTGTGGCCCAGCCTATTCAGTGTTGAGCTAAGTCAGTAGTTAAAGGAAAGCGAGTGGTACAGTTGTGGATTGGCAGGGGAGGGTACAATATGTGGATAACGGTGGCTGTGGTAGTAAGCACTGCTGTGTTGGTCTGAGATCCATTTTAGTGTGAGCACTACTGTAGGCTGTCATGGCTAGTTTCATGTGTCATCTTGGTTATGGTCCCCAGGTAATCGGTCAAATATTATACTGGATGGCCCCCAAGAGCGGGTTCTGAGTCTGATCATCATCTAACTTTAGATGCAGCACCTGTGTTTTACAACCGGTGTAGGCCTACCCCAATCAGCTGGAGGGCTGATAGAACAAAGGTTTGACCTCCTCCAAGGGAGAGGGAACAGAGGTCACAGAGCCCACAGACGGACTTCGGAATTGACAGAAACGTTGGCTCTTGGTCTCAGGCCTGCTGGCCCAAGCTACAGATTTTGGACTTGCCTACATCCACTCCAAGAGTTGCTTTCTAAAAGTAAACATTTCACTCCTGTACATACCTATGCACCTCGTGGGTCCTGTTTTCTGTGAGTCATTCACAGGTGGAGAAAGAGAAGGCAGAGCCCGGAAAAGAGCAGTGGGGCCGAGGCCAGCTGCAGCCTTCCTGAAGAACTCATTTGAAACGTGGCTCGTTTTCCACTCACAAACTGATTTGTTTAAAACATTTTTCTTACATGCCAATGTAAAATATTTTCTCTACTTTCTTGATTCGTGCTAGCTTCATTTAATTCAGATAGAAATATTTGATTTGATTTGTTAAGCTTATCATAAAAGCAATATTGAAATCTTTCTATGAAAAGTTGACCAATTATACCAGTGTCCTGATTTTGTGAGAAACTTTAGGCTTATACCATACCTACATCTATCTTTTATCTTACTCTGTCACTGCATTATTTATTGTAAAAGGCTGCAAGATATAAAGATTGGTGAAATATGAGGTGAAGATGAAATTATATGTTTAAATTACTTAAGCCTTTAAATGATATAAATATCTTTTGCTTTTATAATAGTATTATTAATAACTTGTAACATATAATATGTTACAAAATGCCTCACTGTTTTTAAAGATCTTTGTATTCTGAACATAGCAGTTCAAAGAATTGGACCCCATTTGCTAATACTGTTACTTAGCCTTAGTTGTTTTATAACCAAAAAAAGCTATAAACCCTTTTCTATAAAAATAAAAGTTTAAAAGAATGAAGTCATTTCAAAAACCCTGAGTTAATTTTGAATTCTGTCTAGTAGTTAGGAAGAGAGTTTTGTTTTACAATTGGAAATTCCACTTTGCCTGATGTTATTTTTCTTTTGCAAACTATTAAGATTAGCTTTTATATCTGGCAAAATGATTTTACAATCCATTTAAGAGTTTTGGAATTTTTATTTAAAATTTGTAAATGTTGTCTTCAATTTTTTTAGTGCTATGATTTAGTGCTGTGCTTGTTAGATAAGAGCCCTACCACTGAACTACACCCCTAGCATGTATGCTTTCAATTTTTTTCCAAGCCAAACTGTATCCAGCTTTATTAAAGATACTTTTCATAAACAATCATGGTATTTCAGGCAGGACACAGGCACACAATCGTTAACAGTATACAGCAATTTTCAAACTCTCTTTGTGGATGGACTATGAAAACTCCCTAAGCCACTATAAAATCCAATGAAGTGTTCATTTGAGGCTCTGAATTAGAGAAAGTTTAGTGAGGGTTGACATTTCACATTTAGTATATTGTTTAACAGCTTTTCATAAGCCAACCCTGACTTTCAGGAAATGAAAATGGCAGAATTATCAATCTGAAGATCCACAATCTAGAAAAAGAAATCAATTGCTCTTGTGGGAGACCGTCTCAACGGTGCTGCGAGCCCAGATGACCTGACACACTGGTAACATCACTGTTGGGAGTCAGCTCCCTACAGGTCTCTGGGCTTAAGGCAAGTAAGCCTATGCTGATGGGAGAGGAAAGGAGGACATAAAATAACTGGGAGCTGTCCCATACCACAAGGCATTTATGACATGGTGGCCACGTGTGTCACCATCAGGGAATCCCTCCTCCTGGGAGCCAAGAGGAAGTCTCTCAAAACCAACAGGGAAAGGGGCCTTCCCCACATCAGTCCAGCTGCAGAGACATTGTACAATTGACATAGGCTCCTTCCCCCCAAAACAATGAAGTGCTCTGTGTGCTTACCAACATACGTTTTTAGAAAAGTAAAACAAAATTCTGCATTTTTATAAAACTTGATAAAAGATAGTGTCTCAAACTGTACAGTGCCCAGAAGTACCCAGCTATCAGACGTGCTCACCTTCACTTGGCATCTCCAGCGCCGTCAGCTCTCTGTGCCTGGTCTGTTTCGGCATCTCCACGTCCTGCAGGGCTATTCCCATCCTTGCTGGCATCAGCTTTCCCCTTTTTCCCTTTGGGTGCCTTCTCTGCCTTCTCTGCGGGGGCCTTTTCAGGCTTGGGCTCTGGCCTTGGAGGAGCCGGGTTGGCAGACAGCCTTGCAGAGCTTCTCTGTGGTTCATCCTCCACCTTGGCTTTCTCACCCTTAGCATCCGCTTCAGCCTTTCTCTTGGGCATGGTGGCCACGGCAGTGGCGGGTCACAGGCACTGGACACGAGATGCAGCGGTGCGCAGCTTTGGGCAGCCCAGGGGTCATCCTTGCTTCTTCTTTTTATGCTTCAATTTTTTGTTCAATTCTTTTATGTTCAATTTTTAGAACACATATACAAGAATATTTAGGGATGACATATGCTGTTTTAACACTAAGATTACTTCATAATATCACACACCCACTTTCAAAATAGCCTCTGAAAAGGGAGAGGGAAACATTATTCAGCTGTAAAGTGGAATGAATTTCTAATACTTAATAGATTCTAAATAGACATACATTCTAAAAGAAGTAAGTAGGGCACAAAAGGACACATATCATACCTTGCTACTTTTATGAAGTACCTACACGGTGGTCACATTTGTGGAGAAAGAAAATAGAATGGTAGTTTTCAAAGGCTGGGGGTGCCTGGAACACAAGGAATTACTGCTTAGTGGGTGCAGAATGTTATTTGGGTGTCATGAAAACAGTTCTGGGGATGGAAGGCAGTGACTGCACAGTGTGAGTGGACTGGATGCTGTGGCACTGTGTGCGGACACATAGATACAGTGGTAGAGCTTTAGAGTGTTTTTACACAGTAAAAACACAGTGATATTTTCATTCACTTAGGGATCACATTTGTCTGAAAGGTCCAGATTGAGGGTGCATGCTTGTGTGTGAGTGTGTGTGTGTGTATGTTTGTGTGTGTGTGTGTGTATGTTCGTGTGTGTGTGTGTGCATAAATAGCTCTGTGGCAATGGCCATCTAAGTAGCTTCTCTGCGGCATTCACTTCATCTGAGAAGTTCCAATAAGCGCAAACCCGCAACACCACTCTAGACTTCCTTAGGGTCTCTAAGAGGATACCATTCCTGATTCCAGACTCTCCAGCACGCTGAGGACCTGCATTTCTGTTATTTAACCTGCACAGAGTGGGGGAACTTTCTGCTAAATCTGAAGAACTCATAGAGTGTTCAGTATCTTGATGTGAGTGATAATAATATCAATGTGCATATGTGTGGGTAGACAGATATGTGTTGCCTTATACTATTAGGATGTGGGCATTTTTCTATATTTATGCTATAATATACTTTAAAAATAAGCTACACAAATATATAATTCTATTTAGATTATCATAGTAAAATATCTTAGACTAGGTAACTAATAAATAGCAGAAATCTATTTCTCATAGTTCTGCAAACTCAGAAGTCTGAGACACAGGCATCAGCAGCAGCAGGCGAGCGCGGCCCTTCTCAGCATCCTCCCAAGGAGGAAGAGTCAGAAGACTGCCTGGGGTCTCTTTTAGAGAGGCACTAGTTCTATGCATTAGAGTATGAATGTGGAGAGGATATCAACATGAGACCCTAGTTGTTAGAAAGGACTACTTTTTGCCTATAGGATACAACAGATGGGATTGAAATTATTCATACAAGGTTATATTGTGATCATCAGTTTTTAAAAATTCTCCCAGCCATTTCTTCTTGTGGCCCTCTTTGTAATACCCTATGGGTTAAAATGATTTGTTTATTTTATCCTATTGAGACAGAGTCTTGATAGCCTTCAGCCTCCCAAGAAATGGGACTCCAGGCGTGTATTGCCAAGCCCAGCAACAACTTATATCTTGACTTTTTTTAAACTACAGCTGATTATTTACCATTCTTTTTAAAAATGAACCTTTGGATGCTAAATTGAGGTGAATACAGAGATAAAAAAAAAACACATGAAAAAGAAAAAGAATAATTCAGAGGATATGATCAACCTAAACAGAGAAATAATTCTTTGAGAAAAGTTCTGGAAATAATTCATCATTTTCATGGTAATGAAGTGAGAAAGCAACTTATCAATAGTAAAATTTATAAAGTCAAAGTCTGATTTTATTTGATTTTCTGACAATTAAAAGTTGCTACCAGCAGTAGACTATGCAAGTAGAAATTAAATATTCTAAAAATGTAGTGTTTTGCTTTCTCTAATGCTTATCTGACTAATAATACAATACCACAAAAATGCGAGCTAATTTAATTCTTGCTCAAAGGAACCAATTATTTCCTTAAGATTATCACATTGACTTAGAGTTATTAAATTTTGCTTTCCATTGATATGATTTAAGGGTAATTTTTTTTTTTTTTTTTTTTTTTTTTGTCTTTTTGAGACAGGGTCTCACTATGCAGTTCAGGCTGACCTTGAGCTCGTTTTTGTAGCCCAGGCTGGCATTGAACTCACACCGATCCTCCTGCCTCAGCCTCCCAAGTGCTAGGATTACAGGCGTGTGCCACCACGCCTGGGTTAAGTAGGATCTTATTAGAAACAAATACAATCAAAATTGACATGGAAATAATTGAAAGGAGTAAATGTATTCAGATTTTTTTAAAGATTATCAGGTCACATGTAATTTTTCTATACTTCTCCCACCAAAATGAGAGCAAGAGAAAGAGAGAAGGAAGAAAGGAAGGAGAGAGGGAGAGAGAAGGAGAGAAAAGGAGGGAGGGAATGAGGGGGGAAGAGAAAGAGAGAGAGAGAGAGAGAGAGAACATAAAGACCAAATATTTATTTTATTGTGTAAGATGAATTAGTGAACAATAACACAGGATTTTATTTTATAACTAAATATAGTACATAACTGAGGAAGCTTTTGAGCTTTCTCTTGATTCTTTAAATTTGCTGATTCTTTCGGTCACAATGTAACATAATGCTTTAATCTAATTCCATGTATTGCAAACTCTGTCATGTGCTTATAGTTCAATCCTTAGGATTCCTCTTTTGGGTTGAACCTAGTGGTCAGCTCAAAGTAAGGAAGTTCATAACCTGTAGATCTTTGAGTATTACAGACTACCGTGGGGCCTATAGAAAAAGAGCATGCATTCTAACTGTCACTTAAGTAGAAATGAAAGCGCTCAGGAGCTACAGGAACCTTTTATTTCTCAGGCTAATAATTTATCCATCTGTAAACAAATTCTGGTTTCCCTGGCAAGTCATTAGAGTAGCACTTGCAGTTATGTAGACACAAAGGAAAATGCCATGCACTATTTTAGGCAGTGGTGTAGCTGGAAACATTGTGTGTGTGTGTGTGTGTGTGTGTGTGTGTGTGTGTGTGTGTTTGTGTGTGTGTGAAAACTTCTAATTTTCTGAATTACAAGAAAGACATAATTTAGAAGTTGCTAAAAGGAGTGACCTTCTAGAAATCCTCCCCAAATTATTTTCTTTTGTGACCCCAGTTATTAGCGTGTGTCTTCCCCCCCAAATTAGAATTTTATTTATTTTGTTTTAAAGAGGGTCCCTGGGTAAAGCCCAGCGTGGGGTAGAGTGACTGCTGGATTTACAACCCCTCCTCACCCAGCCACGTTACCAAGCTGGGTCACTAAGAACTGAACAGAGACAATACAGCGCTGCTTTGGTGCGCAGCATCTGAGGGCGGTGAAACGGTGAGGAAAGAAGGACCCTCCCCCCAGCTACCGGGCTATGGAACATCTGCCTTGCTGCTATGTCCACTACTGTGCTGGCTTTCTTAGTGCACGGTGGCTTCTGACGCCATTTCAACTCTGCGCTCAGGTCTGCGACACCATAGGGGACATGCCCAGGGCTTTCCTCCCTCAGCACAGCCTGCTGCTCCCTTTCACACTGAGCTTCTGCCTCAGCCCACAGGCTGGTCATGCCTGGTCAGGGAGCCGCTGCTGCTAGCCAGCCTGCTCTCAGTACCTGGGTACTTCTGCAGAAATCATCCCATTGGTGCACTGCTCTAGAAAACTGACCTAATGCTCTGGAAGGCCGGTGCCTGCTGAGGTCTACATGTTCTTCATGCTATATAGGTGGCAGGCTGTGGTTCCTTTGTTCTGGGTCACACATATGCTGCTGCTATTACTACTGGTGCCACCCAGGACTATGAAGACTTAGCGCCCTTCTGCTGCATGTATTCTAAGGAGGCTTTGAGTCACCCCACAAAGATTACAGCTCTACAAGGGTTATGTCCCAGCCTGCACATACTGGCTGGATGACTGGGTAACAGCCATCAACATTATGATCCAAAGTCTGAGGACTCCCACAAAGTTATCTTCACACTTGTGTGGGGAGTGGTGGGGTAAGGACGCTCCCATAACTACCAGGGCTTCCTTGTAATTTGCCTTTTGCTTCCCTAGTCTTCCTTCCAAAGACTTTCCTATATATCTGAACCCTCATCTGGTTGCTACTGGTTGCTACCATAGATATTTTTTTTCCTGGAAAGGTTCTTAGCCTAAGGTTTGATATTGGATATAAATGAATGAATTTAAATTAGCCCTGTGATTGGAGCAGTATAGCAATTCTAGTAATAAGATGTACCTGAACCCCAGATCTTGCTAAAGAAGGACACCTGTTGCTTCTTGTAGGAGTTTCTCTTCATTACAATAATCAATCATTTATTTAGGAGTATAAAATGAAGGGTAGGTGCCACAGCATTCTTTGAAGTCCTCAAGAATCACAAGCAATAATGTCATAACTAGGAACACATTAGACAGGAATCTGTCTCTTTAGTTTGAGTTTTCATTTTAATGGCATTCTGCTTGTTTAAAGACAAAATGACATGGTATGGGTTAGTTGAAAGAGCTGCTTTGCACCAAATATGAAAACAGCTGCAAGTGAAGTTGTGGGCTGAGTCATCCCTTGCCTACTGGATTATATTCTTTTATTTTTACATGAAAAAAAAAATAAGATTAGCTGATGTATATCTTTGTTACTACTTTTAAAGTGCAATTTAAGACTATTCTATCTAGGAAGGACCTCATCTCAGCTCTAGCTTCTAGCTTGCTATATGTGCTAAAGCCAAAGGTGGGCCGCTTAGCTCTCAGCACGTCATGGCTTTGCCTGACTCCTAGCCTCCATCCATGCTCTTCTCTAGGTCTCAGCTCTCCGAGTGGTTGGCATGGATGTATTCCCTCAGGCCTCATTACCAGGTGACTTCAATGAAAGACATTACTGTCAATAGTGTGCAAGGACCTCTTCCAAAAGCTGAAGACTTGGAAAACAAAAGTTAAGTTTCTAAAAGAACCATGAATTCTGCCTCAAAACCCCAGGATGGCAATACTGCCTAAGTGGCCACCCTACCTGGCCTATGCTGGGGATTTCAGACTCAGGACTGTACCATTAACCCTTATCTGTGTTTCCAACTCCCTGCATGCCTGAGCACACACAAAAATAAATGATAAATCCAAGTGAAAACTTACTCAACATTATCTTTAATTAATGTTATCTGCCTATTCTTCCATGGGTGGTACATGTTTTCCTAAAATCATAAAAAAATAAAAATACCTATACTTCTTGTTATGATTGCTCTATCTATCCATCTATCACCTATTTGTCCATCCACCCAGCCAGTCAAACATTGATCTAGAAGCAAGCGCAGTGGTGCCTCAGCTTACAACTTTTGTTCATCTCACGATTCCAAGGAAGATGGCCCTGGTCGGATTCATCACCTGATGTGGAGTTTATGAGCAGAAACAAAATTTGGGCAAATGCTTCTGTTAGTGAGCTGAATTGTTTTCAAAAAGATGGGCTCATGAACTGATGGATGACTGTATCTCTCTTTCCCCTCTATGTTCTTTTCTAGGGACCTATAACACTGACCAGTGCAGAATATATTAGCTAAGCAAGAAAACCTGGAAAAATATTTTTTTTTTTGACAGGGAGAAATTTTATTTATTTCAATCAACATTAAACAATTGGGAAATTTCATAGGATGGTATTAAATTTTTTCACATCTTAAATATCAGCACCCCATTGCCCCATGAAAACCATTTTGTAGAACTGAGTCTATCAGCTGTCACAACAGGTGGGGACATACTCTCCAGTCCTTTATTTTATTATCATTTTCTTTAATTACAACTTCCTTAATTTGGAAAGCAATAAACATGGACAGCCCTATCAAAACCATGAGAACATAAAGATAATGAATTCCCAAATGACAGCACATAGATAAGCAATGAAGACTTGTCTTCCTAAGAAGCAAAGATAATTCCTCTCACAGAACAGCACTGCAAGACACTGTGAAAGCTGTGAGTCAACAAAGGTTGGCCCAGAAATAGATACTTAAGTTGCAAGGCTGTGTCAGAATGCACCCACTGTAGGCCTGATTTCTTTCCTACCTTCCATACCTGGCCTTATGAATCGTAAGTATCTTGTATAAACAAGTGAAGTAGATTGTAAGCTCTTTGAGTTTAGTATTACTAAGCACTTTCACAAAAATTGCATTTTGAATAAAAATAATTTTACAAAGTTCTAGATATTGGTATCTGTGTCCCAAGTCTTTGTGTTTCTTTTCCAATTCACACCCAAGCAGCTCAATGCTTTGTTGCCATTTTCCTGCATATTGCTGATTACCAGCCTCGTGTTAAGAGTTAACACTTTGTCCTTTTGTAGTTTTCTGAAGATCTAGTGTTATTGTTCTACAACAAAGTCCTAGTCTTCATTTTCTATAATAAATATCATGAAGTGCATATGTAGCAAATTAATAGAGCACCAAATCTTCAAGTTATTCTATTCTAATTGTTTAAGGTAGGGGAATTGTGCGTCAAAGGAGAAAATTACTTGCTTGTGGTCATTCACACACATGGCAGTATGACCAAAACAGCAACCCTCAAAGAAAAACGATAACTTTTTTTGATCATGGAAAAATATTTTGAATCGTATCTCTTTGAACTCGGCACAACTACGTTTATAGTTTTTCTGCACTGTTCTAAGGCTTTTTACAAATACATTTCTCCTTCATGTGTAAGATGCCTGTGCATACTTGGCAAAAATTATCTTCATGTTAATGAGTTTTGGCTGACTTGTCACCTTTAAAAACTCATAAAAACAATTTAATTAACATAAGACATATAGAATTGTTTTCACTACTTTACATTTTAAACAAATTCAGTGGTTCTAAGTATGACATGATTATATTTCAGTCTTATTATTCCTTTTTTTTAATGTATTTGGTTGTTGCAGAGTCTCACTACAAGCTCAGACTCATGGTGATCCTCCTGCTTTTAGCCTCCCCAGTGCTGGGATTACAAGTGTGAGCCACTACACCCAGAGTCTGGCCAACTCAGCCCACCCAGGGTGGGGCCCGCATATCATGTGGTGCTGGGATGGAGCTGTGGTCCTTGCGCTTGCCTAAGCAGGCACATTAGTCTGCTGAGCTATCTTGAAAATCCTTATTATCCCTTTTTTATGAAGGGAATCTGACTACTATAAAATTAAATCTGCCTTTGTTCACATAGAAGATCACCAAAGCTGGAGGAGTTCTATCTGAGGGCAGTCAAGCTAGGTGATGTTAAGGTTGAGAATATCCAGGTTCTTATTACTGTCGCAGACTCTTATCTTGTTTACTACACACAGTATTTTAATGTGCAATATTAAAATATGGTAATGTTAGATGTAAACATAGCATAGGGATCTGCACACTGGGGTGACACAACTCCCCACGCAGTCAGCCCGAGGATAGCCTCCTCCCACGCGGTGCAGATGGCTGTCCTCATGTTACTCTGAAGTGAAATTCAGGTACAACGACTTGAAATATTTCTGTATGGCTCCCAAGAAGATAAAAACTCCAAAGATAAAATAACTACCAAATTATTATTTCATGTAGAATTTAAATATTTCTTAACCCATAAAATATCCTGTCAAGTTCCATAGTCTCAAAATATTTTTTTAAATATTTTGTTCAAGTCAGGATCTAAATGTGGTCTCTTAGTATAATTCATTAAGATAGCTCTTAAATTTACTTTTATCTAAGAACTCTTCTCCCTTACAATTTATTTCTTGAAGAAAGTCAATTATTTTTCTGCAGGATTGATATTTTCCTGATTTTGCAAATTACATCTCAGTCTGCTCTTTAATGAGTTTTTCTATCTTCAGTATTGCTGGTGTAAATTGGTAGTTGGATGAAAAAACTTGTTGAGGTTTGCTTGACATATTTATTTATATTTTGGGGCTTAAGACTACTTTGGAAGTTATGCTGTATTCTTCAAGAATCACGTGTCTCTGGTTGTCTCATTTTATAGTATTAATACCTATACTAACTGTTAATGGAGTTCATTAATTCATACAAGTTAAGTCAGTGAATAATTCTATATCTTTTTATCTATGCATTGAGATATTTCCATAATGAGTAACTCATCCCCATCTAGTATTTTGTTTCCCACTAATATGATTGGTCAGAAATGACATGAAAAATATTATTTTCCTTTTTAAAGTATTTTTGGAATATTTAGTTTACCATCTCCCAAATGTGCCCAGTTAAGGTGTGTGTGTGTGTGTGTGTGTGTGTGTGTGTGTGTGCTGTGATATGAAGAAAGGTTGCTCACAAGAAAGCTAATATTTGGCTTTGGGAGACTGGTTTTGTATTAGTAACACTGACTAAGATTGGATCATTCTGCATGCAAGATCTAGAACCTATTTGTCCAGCAAAGAAATCAGATATCTTCTATAGTGGACATGCTGACTTTATTCATGGTCATAATGTTGAGTGACAAAAATGTGGTTATTTTACACATCTCTAAGAAATGTTTCCTCTCCCTGGATAAATGTTACATGGAGAGCTGAATTACTATATGAAATTTACTTGGTTAGAAGAAAACATGGTTACTTCAACAGGTTTTTAGCAACAAGCACCATGACAACCATAATAACTTGATGCATATATTTCTACTCTGATAATATACCGTCAAATGGACTTGTTTTATTGGAGAAGAGCCACTGTTCTGTTGCTTACACATATATTACCTTGACTGACACTTTTCTTTCAAATTACACTAAAATCTTTGCTTGACAGATGTATTTTATTTTCAAATTATGAGTTTGTGTATTTTTATTAGGAGCAGAAGAGAGAATGACACATTTATCCCTGAGAGAGAAACAAAAGTCTAAAAAACTCTACTCACTGGGTTGACTAAGAGGAAAGATCAGGTGCACAAAATCCTACAGAGAACACAGGGGCTAGGAAGAGTGTAACTATTGTCACAAGGAGTTGAAGAATGTGAGGACAACTAGCTCTTGAGCATCCTGCCCTGAGACAAGAATCCTTCCCTAGACCTTATCATGCATACATGCCACATAGAGAGAAAAACATGTGAAACACGTGAAACCTATCACGGACTCTTAGGAATCCAAGTCACAAACCGGCAAAAATCTGAGAGGTGGAGACATGTCTGTTTGTATGATTTTGTTTTAAATAATTAAAACATCCAAACTAACTGTACCTTAGCCATCCAGAAGAAAAGCTTAGTGATATTATTACTCTAAAACATGGGTGCTTGAGCTTAACATTACTGTCTTTCTGAATATCAAATATCTTAGACTTAACTTGGAATTGGTATTTTCCATATATCATTGACATTCTAATAAAGCTCTATGGAATGTGACAAAAGCAATTTCAAATTTTTACACAGATATTTAGAAATACAAGCAGGTACAAAATTTTAGCCTGTCCATCCTTTGGTGTTTTTCCTAGTCTCTTACTTTCATTTAATACCCTTTTTTGTTTTCTTGTAAACCAATCATTTATTTGAGAGAGAGAGTATAACAGTAACTGAAATCATGTTAGAAGCAGCACACATCTAAAAGAGCAGAATGACAGGAATTCCAAGCACAGTTTTAGTGTTACATATTGCTATCATCAGTGTCAAAACCCTTCTGAGGCTTCTTATGACCACTCTCTAATTCATCCTGTGCATATAATTGTGTAGTTTTGCTCCTGCTATGCTTCCTCTCTTTTCTGTTTCCAGTCACTTTGCCTTAAGTCTTTGATTTCCCTTCAGCTATGTTATGCCTCTCCATTTTTATTTCTTCTTTTGAGTTCTTACACTAGGGAGACTATGCAATATTTACACATGTAAGTCTGGCTTATTTCACTTATGAGTATATATTCAAGACACATGCATTTATATATGAAGTCTCCCAGTTTATCACTCTTTATAGCTGAGTATTATTCCGTTGTATAAAATTGCCACATCTTTTTCAACCATTCTTTACATGATGGTGTAGTGGTTGATACAATGTGTCAACTTGGCTGAATGGCTCAGCAGCCCGGTTCCCTGTTGGTGGGAGCCCCACTCTGGGGTACAATTGGTTCTTCCCTGGAGTGTGACTAGGGCCCACTTAGGATATGATTGGATTTCTCCCTAGAGTGGGACCAAGGGCCCATTCTGGGGTATGATTGGATCCACCCTAGGGCACAATGGGCCCACGTCAGAATGACTGAGCACAAAAAGACTTTTTAAAGGGCTGAAGAAGGAGTCAACACTTCACTTCATCGGAGAAGCATCAGTCTTCGCATTCAGACTGGACTTCATTGTCTGGCTTGCAGCGCAGACTCTTCGGCCTTCAGCTTGTATCTTTCGCCATCCGTCACAGACTCTTCAGTGTCCATTACAGACACTTCAGTCTTTCCATTGCAGACCCATCGGCCGACAGAGACTTACACGGAGTGCTGCAGTGAAGTCCAGACCTCAGGATTGAATTCTTCAGTCCGGAGCATGCAGACGCCCTGTGCGCGCTTCCTCATCTGACTCTGTGGCTGACTATTGTAAGCCAATCTTATAATTCCTTATAGACTGTATATTTTGTGTTAATATCCATTCCTTATGTTATATCTATTCCGTTCCTCTAAGTAAAACCATGACCAATACAGATGGGCATTTTGGTTGTTTCCAAGATTTGGCTATTACGAATTGGGCTGCTATATACATAGGTGCATAGATGTCACTATGATAGGATGTTTTCAGTTCTTCTGGAAAATTCTCATTAGGGGGATAGCTGGATTGAATGGGATTTTGAATTCTAGTTTTTTTTTTTTTAAGGAATCTCCACATTGCTCTCCATAATGGTTGCACCAGCAGTGGAGAAGGGTCCCTTTTTTCCCACAGCCTCTTCAATATTTGTTGTTGGTTGATATCTTTATGGTAGCCATTCTTTGTGGGGTGAGATGGTATCTAAGTGTTGTTTTAATTTGCATTTCACGAATGGCTAGGGATATGGAACATTTCTTCATATATTTGTAAGCTTGTTGAATTTCTTTCTCTGAGAAGTGTGTGTCATCTCAGATGCCCATTTCTGGATTGGGCCTGTGAATTTTGTGATCCTAATGGTTTTTAGTTCTTTATATATTCTACATAGAAGACTTTTGTCCAAATACGTATTAGTTAAAATCTTTTCAAAATTTGTGGGTTGTCTTTTCACTCTGTTGATAATTTCTTTTGAAGTGCAAAAACTTAGCTGCAGGATGTCCCAGTTGTTGATTCTTTCAAATGTCAAATGTGCATTTTGCTTTTTGTCCATGAACTCTTTGCCTACCCCAATGTTCTCAAGATTTTCTCCCACTTTCTCTTTGAGGTGATTTAATATTTCTGTTTTAATATTTAGATCTTTAATCCATTTTGACTTTAGTTTAGTGCATGGTGATAGTTCTGGGTCAATTTTAAGTTTTTGGCATGTAGAGAGCTAGTTTTTCCAGCACCATATATTAAAGAGGCTATCTTTCTTCCAGTAAACATGTTTGGCTCCTTTGCAAAAATGAGATGGCTGAGTATGTTTGTATTTGCTTATACATCTTCTAATCCATTCCACTGATCCTCAGGTCTATTGTTTTTTTTTTTTTTTTTTTTTTTTTTTTTTTTGGCCAATACCATGCTGATTTTATCACTGTAGTTTTGTAGCATAATGTTAGGTCAGGAATTGTGATGTCTCCTGCCTTACCTTTTTGGCCAGGGTTGTCTTTGCAATTCTGGGTCTTTTTTGGTTCCAAATAAATTTTAGAAATGACTTATCTAGGTCTATGAGGTATGTTGATATTATTTTGGTAGGAATTGCACTAAGTCTATATAACAATTTAGGGAGTATGTCCATCTTCACAATGTTGATTCTTCTGATCCCGGAGCAGGGAATATCTTTCCATTTTCTGAAATCCTCTAGGATCTCTTTTTCAGAGTACTGTAGTTTTCATTGAAAAGCTCTCTTACTTCTTTACTTAGGTATAATATAAGTTTACAGACCAAAAATTAGAGAAATAAGAAAAGAGCTATAAAGATAGCTAATATTTTGGCCCCAGCCCTTCAAGGTCAGTGAGGACTCAAAGACAGAACAGAACCTGTGCTATAATATCCTATAACTCAGTGGTTTCCCAAATTTTCTGTTCAAGGAGATTAAGGGACCACAGACAAGATAAGTAGTATGCCTAAGGAGAGTCACCTAGAGAGAAAATATTCTCTCAGGCTTTCACAGAGAGCAAACTGGTCAAGCAATGGCCATGACTCATCCAGGTGGCTGACACTGACAACAATTCTACAAAGCACTGTACATAGTTCCGAAGTAAGTCCTGAGGGGATTTAACTGCCCTTGAGAGGTACAAAATACATGTTTTGTTGTACACGTCTTGCTTTAACTTGCTCTTGACCACCCAGCAGAAAAGCTTACACATGACGCATAAAACTTAGGGGTGGTTTAGTATGCTGAGCTGTAAAAGGCCCAGTCAACAGCTTCCAACACTGCCAGTTTTGCCAGTAGCACACCGCAATTATGGAACATTTGACTATGTATACAACTACCTTCTCTAAGATCAAAGAGAAGAACTCTACTGTACCAATAACCATTAGAAAAATTATCATGTCTATACCCTGTGCCCTGTATAATTATAACAAGAACAACAATATGCATTGTATCAATTATTGTGAATGTTTTATTAACATGTCTTGAAACTGTCACATTGTAATTTCTTATTAAAAGTAATAAAAAGGAAATGCTACCAAGAAGAGATCTCAAAGGACTTGCCTAACTTTTGATAAAATGGTTTTAAATAGCATATAATTTGTAACTGAATATTTATATTTCTTATGAATTGAGGCCATTTACATTGATGGTTTTAACTGATAAATGTTGACTTATCCTTGGCAAAAAGAAAAAAAAAAGTAACTGTACCTTTAGATAAATTGAACTCCCTGTTTTCCTCTATGTCTAAATTGGCATTTATCATCGATCCAGGTGTGGTGGCACATGCCTGTAGCCTCAGCACTGTGGGGCACAAGCAGGAGGATTGCTGTGAGTTCAAAGCCATCTGGGCTACCGCACAGCGAGCTGAACTGCATGGTGAAATCCTGTCTTGAAAGAAAGAAAGAAAGAAAGAAAGAAAGAAAGAAAGAAAGAAAGAAAGAAAGAAAGAAAGCTTAAGCAACCACAGGGACCGTGATTCAATCCCTGGTACCACCTGCTGCTCCAGCCCCACCCCCAGGGCAGACTGAGCTGGCCATAATAAAAGAAAGAAAGAAAGGACAAAAGAAAGAAAGAGAGAGGGAAGAAGGGAGGGAAGGAGGAAGGGAAGGAAGGAAGGAAGGAAGGAAGGAAGAAAGAAAGGGATATGAGAGGGAAAGAGCATACTTAATTTATGTATGGCATTGAGGAAGTAAAATTAGGAACTAGAAAAGTCAAATTTTCTTTGTATCTGCCACATAAACTAGCAACGTGGGTGCACTGGTCTGACTACTGTCACTGTTGACCTCATAGCAGCTGTGGACTCAGATGCCCTGTGTACCTTAGACTACACTGCAAATTAGGTGCACAGAGCCTATACCCAGGTCCTGTGGACCTCTTGAACTTGCCAGTCCACTTGGGGGAGGGCATTAATAAAAGCATGTGAAGTAGTACAGTGACTAATGGGAACAGTGGCAAATGAGAGTAAGCAGGGAGATCAACCCGTACTTCATGTGCCATCTGGAAGAAGCAGAGTTCTGGGAAGTCACGATAGCCCGAGGCGGTTCTGGGAGTGCGGGAGGCTGGCTCAGGAGCACCAGAGCAGGCAGTTTGGAATGAGGTGACAACCAACTTCCCTGGAACAGAAACCTGTGCTAAAAAGCCAGCAGATCGAGTGCTGTGGCACTTGGCAACCTGAGGGAATAAGGTCGATGGAGCCAGGGGCTTGAGGTGAGACCCTGCACTCAATAAATATAATAACAAATTACAAATAGTAAAAAGGAAACAAAAAAATAAAACGTAGGTGCAATTTCTTTTTCTGTTATTGTCTCTATTATTCTATTATTGTCCCAGGCTGCTTGATAAAAGAATTCTACTAAACATTTTAAGATATAATACTTCAACTCAGAAAAGTCTTCCAGAGAATAGAGTCAATAATTTATAAGTAGGGGCTGGGGACATCACTTAGCTGCAAAAAGCGTGGCAAGCACAAGGTCCTGAGTTCGATACCCAGTACGGAATGAATGAATGAATGAATGAATGAATGAATAAATAAATAAATCTCTTCCTCTGAATTCAGATTCACCATAATACAAATATTAATTATAATAATAATAATCTGATAAAAGCATCTAACAGAGACAATAATGACCAATATCACTCCATAATGTAGATGCAAAAAACTGTATAAAATGTTAGCAAATCGAACAGATTAAGAAAGATGATGCATCATAGTATAGTTCAGTTTGTCCTGAGCTATAATTTATTTTACAGCTGGAAAACAAATCTGTGTAATCTCACCACATAAGCAGATTAAAGGAGAAAAACCTGATGAATAATGCACAAGATTTACACAAAGACCTTTAACAAAAGCCACACTTCACTCACGTCACTAAAAAAATATTACAGTACAACAGTAGCAAACAATCTTCTCTCAGTCTAGAAAATGCATTTAGATCTGAGTGTGGTGACATATGCCTGTAATCCCAGCACTCGGGAGGCTGAGGCAGGAGGACTATTGTGAGTTCGAGACCAGCCTGGGCTGTAAGGTAAACTCAAGGCCGGCTTGAACTGCACAGGGGGAGAGCCAGTCTCAATAACCCAAAACCAAAAACAAAAAAAAATACATTTATAAAAATTCTATCAGTGACAGTTGTTTTAAAATACTAAACTCCTTATCCCTAAACTGAACCCACAAGCGTGTTAACTGTCATCACTTACATTTCATTCATTATACTGCGCAGTAATGCAATGAAAGATAAAAACTAAACATGAGAAGGAAGCACTAGAGGTGTAACAGCAGACAACAAAGACGTATAACTGCTTTTGTGTGCATATGGTATGGTTGTACATATAGGAAACCCATAGGAATCTAAAGAAGAATCTCCTGCACTTATTCCACATTGTTGATTAGCCTAACTCTCAATGGCGGTATTCTCAAAGTAACTGGTCCTTTCTTCCACATTTTTTTGTGCTTAAATCTATGATTCACTAGACTTCTACCTAGGATCCATGGAAGTTCTAAGTATTCTATGCTTAGTCATTAGATTGCAAAACTTGCTCTTTATTTTGGTGCCTGTTCTTACCAGAAACAGTTGGAGTCTAGCACCACGTTGCCCATCTACAAGGCGACTTACGATATTAGGGTTTGTCCTTTAGTATAATGCTCTGGGTGTTTGTGAATAGTAAATAAGAATATATTGGATAAAACAACAAATTATGTTCCCTTCCAAAAACACCCTCCCAGGCCAGCCAGATAGCTCAGCGAGCTAAAGCACCTGCTTAGGCAGAGCACAGTGGCCAGGATTCAAATCCCTGGTGTGCTGTGCCAGCCCTGCCCCCAGGGCATGCTGAGACAGTGATTGAGACTGGGAATGGCGGTGAGTGCCTATAATCCCAGCACTTGGGCAGCTGAAAACAGTAGGATCACTACGAGTCCAATCTGTGTACTAAGAACATGTAGACCCTGTACTAAATACAAAAAACAAAAAAACATAAAACAGCCTCCTAAATATTTTTAATGAAACCTAGCATTCAAGAATAACTTCATATACTTCATATAAATGAAAGAACTTCATATTCTTCATATAAATGAAAGAACTTCATATTCTTCATATATATGAAGAATAACTTCATATAAATGAAAATATTATAAACATTCATGGTGCTTTGCCACACAAGTCTGTATTATTAAAGAATCTTCTAACCATTGATTCTTTTTAAAAATCATTTACTTAAATATTTATTTCCTTTGTACAGGGTCTCTCTAGGCAGCTCAGATTCATAGTGGTCC
Organism: Myocastor coypus; assembly: GCA_004027025.1. Taxonomy (NCBI): domain Eukaryota; kingdom Metazoa; phylum Chordata; class Mammalia; order Rodentia; family Myocastoridae; genus Myocastor; species Myocastor coypus. The sequence goes on along the minus strand of PVJA010003054.1, from coordinate 528 downwards.
TCCTGTCTCAGCCTCTCCAGTGCTGGTATTACAGGTGTGCACTACCACACCAGGTTCCAGGGCTGACACAGCACTGAGTTCTGGGGATTGAACCTTAGACCACTGAGCTAACTCCCCAGCCTAACTATTGATTCTTTAGGATCGAGGGCAATTCAAATAAATATGGATCCTTGAATGTTGTTCTTTACCTTGGAATCCAACACGATAAGCTGGAGCACTATTTCCTTCTTTATTTATAGCACCTTGCAGGAAGAGACAGTTAAAAGAACTCTGATGAGAAGACTGCGTAGAAGGGCTGATTCCTAGTGTTCATTCATGCCATAAATTGTGTGCTCTAAACAGAGAGTATACTTGCCTCCTCTGTACCTCAGTATATGAACTCTAAGTCCAGTTAGCAAATAGTCTAGCTTTTCACCTCATCAATTTCACACGAAGATAAAACCAACACAAGGTCAATTAACATTTAACTATATTGTTCAACTTTAGTGTAAATTCCAGGGTGAAGATTAAGTTGTTTCCTGATACAAG
>PVJA010003053.1:18613-99403 GCA_004027025.1 Myocastor coypus | reverse complement strand
TCCTGAGCTCACTTTTGTAGCCCAGGCTGGTCTCGAACTCGCACCAATCCTCCTGCCTCAGCCTCCGGCCCTGTTTTCATTTCTTGAGTTTGAGTCATTCTGGTCCCTTTCTAAAAATATTTTCTCATATACTGTGTAGGGTTGGCTTTGATGTCATGAAATTGTTTAGTTGTTCCTTTTTATGGAAGTATTTCACTTCTCCCTCGTCCTTGAAAGAGCGCTTTGCTTGATATAGCAGTTTGGGCTGAAATTTGTTTTCATGGAGGACTTGAAGCACTATGCTCCATGCTCTTCTTGACTTCATGGTTTGTAAAGAGAAATGTGCTGTAATTCTGATGGGTTTTCCTTTAAATGTAATATATTTCTTTTCTCCAGCAGCTTTTAGTATATTATTCTTTTGCTGAATTTGTGGAATCTTGACTATTATATATGTAGGTATGTTTTTAGTCAGCTTGATGCTATTTGGGTTTCTGTATGCTTCAGTTACTTGTATGTCCGATTATTTTTTCATATTTTGGAAGTTTTCTGCTTTTACTTCTACCCATATTCTTTTTATATCATTTATGTTGATTCCTTCTTTCTCGTTGATTCCTATTAATCTCACGTTGTTCATTTTTTTACATTGTTCATTTTTGCATCATCTTGCAGATGTTGAATTATTTTTTCCCTGAATCCTCATTGTTTTTAAGAGATCCTTTCTTACCTTTTCACTAGCAGTGATGGTGTCTTCAAGATCTGAGACTCTCTCTTCACTTTCGTTCATACAGTTTTTTCAGCTTGTGATTGAGATTTTATTTTCTTTATATCTCTTTGAAACTGCTTCATGCGATCTAATTCTTTCCTATGCTGCTCTACCAGGTATCCACCTTTTTTGTATTCTCCTGTATTCTTTTTATTAATGTCTTTTTTAGTAGTATTGAAGTCTCTCATTATAGTTATCCTTTCTCTCTCTAGTTGAGAAATTATTTCTGCCCTGTTCTCTCTACCTTTCTGTAGTTGTTCACCTAATTTAGATGCTTTTAATTTAGAGAGGTATTTTTTAACTTCAGACGTTATTTCTGCTCTGTTTCCTCTATACATTTCTACAGTTGTTTTTCCACTTCAGAGTCTATTAATTCATGTATTTCTTTTTTTTTCTTTCTTTCTTTTTTTTACGTCAGATGTTACTCTGATCTGAATTGCTCTATACGATTCTTCACTTATCTGTCTACTTCAGATGCTATCGATTCAAATTTCATCGCATAATTCCCGTTTTTTTCCATGTTAGTGTCTTCTGTATTTATTTTAGGTGGACTTGGGATCTAAGATTGGATTTTACTCCTTGTATTTATCATTTTTGTATAGCAGTGATCTCTGCACTTTGATAGACTTATGCAGTTAATGGCTATGGAAATTTGGGTCTGGATTCACCAAGCTTGTTTTCCTCCACATGTGCCTGGCTGCGATTTGAAGCTCAGGCTCCTGCTGCCACAATGCCTCATGAGTCGGTATGGTAGTCGACAGTATGGGGATGGTTGGTGCTTGCGTGGGGACAGTGGGTGCAGTTGGGATTCGGGCAATTGTTGAGTTGGGGGTTGAACGTGGGCTGAGAGAATTTTTATCTGGCTGTCGTGAGGCCCCATAATAAAGGTGCATAGAATTGAGGCTCTGGCTGTTGGTCAGTCAGGGGATGGACATTGGCTGAAGCCGCTGTTGGGCCTGGTTGGGATGGTGGATGGAGTCCAAGGTGGAGCCAGGCCGGTCTCTGCACTGCTGCATCCTCGATGCGATAATTTTTCTAATCACTTTTGGCATGAAAAATTTCTTCTCACTGAACTAAGAGAAAGTAGTTGTATGCATAATCCAATGTTCCATTATCATAGTGGGTTAATGGCAAAACTGGCAGTGATGGAAGCTGTTGATTTAAGCCTTTTACAGATCAGCATACTAGTCTAGCTTTACCATTTTACATTCTTTAAGAAAGAAAAATGCAAATACACAAAAAGTCAAGATCAATAGTACCACTCTATAGTACGATACATGAGACAGTCTCTAAAATAAATGACACAGCAATAGAAAGATAGGCATACAGAAGAAGTACTTGTAAAGTGCTTGAGAGCATTCTAAACCTTGTGGTAGGTACAAAATAACATTTGAATAAGTTCAGAGAACATTAAACTGAATAATACAAAAACTTACATCTAGTCATTATATGGAAACTGAAGAAAAGAAGTGAAAATTCTTGCAAAGATGTGCAAAAAAATTTAAAGGCACAAAATCACATTTTAATGAATCATGTTAGCAAAAATAGTTTTAGTAGAACTACTGAGAGAAAGGAAAAAGCACATCTACCACCAGTCTAGACTTCTAAAACTCAACAAAAAATTGTACTCCAAAACAGGAGAAGAGATATTACATATGCATGTCTTGAAATAAATAAAGCATGTTAAATATTTTCATCAGAAAAAATGACAAATATTTGGGTAATGAATACATTAATTAGCCTGATTTGATTATTTACAATGTATATGCATATATATACATATATATGTATGTATGTATATATATATATATTATGTTCCACTCTATTAATAAATTATATTCAAGATTTTATTGATTAAAAACTAAAAATGGGGGCTAGCAGGATTGCCCAGTGGTCTAAAGCATCTGCTTAGGAAGGCTTAGGCAGCAGCGGCAGGGACCACGGTTCGATCCCCAGCACCACATACTGTGCCAGCCTCGTCTCCAGGGCAGGCTGAGCAGGCCATAATAATAAATAAATAAATAAATAAATAAATAAATAAATAAATAAATAAATAAATAAAGTTAAAAAATGTTTTTCAAAAGTAAAGAGTGAGAGTTATTTAAGTGAACAAAAGTAAAAGGCCAGCCAGATAGCTCAATGGACTAAAGTGCCTGTACAGTCAAAGTGCAGGGACCAAGCTTCAGTCCCGGGCACCAGATGCTATGCTAGCCCACCTGTGAGGCATGCTGAGATGGTGATTGAGACTGGCATGGTGGCCTGCACCTGTCATCCCAGTTCATGGGAGGCTAAAACCAGCCTGAACACTGGGAGTCTATTCTGTGTAGTGAGACCCTATACACTCTGCACTAAATACTTAAAAAAAATGTAAAAAGCTAAAAGAACTTATCACCTGTAAGGCTGCCTTGTATAAACCATAAAGAAAGTTATATAAGGAGACAGGAAATAACATATATATGGAACATGAATCTAGATTTTTAGAGAAAGCTCTGGTGCAGGAGCAAATAGGGGAAAAATTAAGAATTTATGCTGCCTCTTCTATCTATTTACAAGCAAGGTCTTTGAGACTCCATTAACAGTAATACATTGTATAATTATGGGACATGGACAGATGTATTTGGTGACAGACATGTCAGTGCATGCAGAAAAGCATTAGGTATAGTCTCATATAAAGACCTGCATTACACATAAAATCATATCCTTTGAGATGGATTTGATTATTTAACAATGAGTATTGCAAACTCTAGGTCAACCATTAAATTTGAATTTTGGAAATTAAAATTCTGTCTCATCATTTTTCCTCTATAGTTTTTCTAACTGAATACAATAAATGTTTTGTTATTTTCTTTTCTACAGGTTTTTCTTGCTTTAGTATTTTGATGCTTTCTTATTTTGTTGACTTATTAAATCCCATTTCAGAAATGTACCTGTTTTATAATGATTATTTTTATTTGTTAAAGTAATATTAAGGTTATTTTGGTTTCTAACATCTACACTAAGTCTGTATACTTATTTTCAGATCATGTCTTTGCTTTCATTATCTTATGTTTGCAATTTTAGTAGTCATGTGTTTATTTTATTCATGAGGTTAAATTACAGTGATACATTTTTATAAATTTCTTTTCTGATGTGATCTTATACATACTAATTTTTATGGGTTTTTAATAAACCTCAAAACAGAAAATCAGTGAGATGCTAATTGCTGACTGGGATAGTTACTGCACAATTAGGATTTTCTTCCTATAGTTTTGCCTACCCTTAAGAGTTCCACTCATTGTGTCTTCCAGAAGATTTAATTTTTCAGTTTTAATGGATTTCTCATACATTCTGACTTTAGTTGAGTGTGTAATGAAAAATTTTGTTTGAATTTTAATCAACAGCATGTGAAAAGAGTTTCTTCACCACAATTTAATAAAGAGCCTATCTTTCTTCTAGAGAGTATGTTTGGAATTTTTGTCATAGATAATGTAACTATGTATGTCTGGAGTGTTTCTACATCTTTTAATTTGTCCCACTGATCCTCTGGTCTTCTTGTTTGTTTGTTTTGATTTTCTTAAATTAATTTATTTTTTAATAAATGCCATGCTGTTTTTGTCACAGTAGTTTTATATTATAATTTTAAGTCTGGGATTGTGTTTGCTGTTAGCAAACTGCCTTTGCTATTCTATATCTCTAATTGTTCCAGGTAAATTTTGGGGTCATTTTCTTTAATTATGTAAGCCATGCTTTTGAAATTTGCATCAAAATTGAATTATCTCTGTATAACAATTTTGGAATTAAAGCCATTTTCAATATCTGTTTCTTACAAAAGAGCAAGGGATATTTCTATTTTCTGTTATCTTCTTCAATCTCGCACTTCAGAGTACTGTAGTTTTTAATATCATTCATTCCCCTAGTTACAGTGATTCCTGGGTATTTCAGTTTTTGGATGCTACTGTGAAAAATGTTGCTTCCCTATTTTCTCTCTCAGTGAGTTTGTTGTTTGTATACAGAAGTGCTATTAAGTTTTTAGTGTTGGCTTTGTATCCAGATATATTAATGAATTTGATTATTTTATATAAAAGTCTTTTGATAGGGTTTTTGAGTGTTTTATGCAGATTACCATGTCATCCATGGATAATAAATATTTAACTTCTTCCTATCCTATCATTATTCTTTTGCTTTCATTCTTTTATTTAATTGTTTTGGTTAGTATTTCCAGACTTTATTTACAATAGGAGTGATGACGGTGGATATTATTGCATTATTATTGATTTTAGGGTGAAAGATTTCAGGTTTTGTGCATTTAGTATAATGTTGGCTGTTGGTTTGTCATAGACGATTTTATCAAAATGAGATAAAGATAATCTATTATAATTTTCTGGAGGATTTTTCTCATGAATGAGGCTGGACTTTATCAAAAGATTTTCCTGTAACTATTGAGACAATTGCATGGTTTTTGTCCTGGCTGTGTTAATATGATACATTTTATATGTATATGTATATATATACGTATATATACATATATATATATACATATATGTATATATACATATATATTTATATGTATATATACATATATATTTATATGTACATATATATACATATATATATATATTGATGTATCTATGTTTAACTATCTCTGTTCAAGGGACGAATCCTACATAGTCCTGGTATATAATCTTCTTGATGATTTATGCCATTCTATTTGCTAGTATCATATTGAAGGTTTTTACATGTATACTTATTATGGGGATTGACCTATATTTCTTTTTTATGGTTAGATCTGTCTCTGGTTCTTGTAACAGGATCACCCTTGCTTCTAAAAATGCATTGAGACCTCTATTTCCCTTTCAATTTTACTGAAGTATTGGAGGATTAGAGGTATTATGTTTTCTCTGCCTTAGCACAGCAAGAGAAACCACCAAGAGTTAAGAGACAACACTCAGTATAGGGAAAAATTTTTTAGTTGCTTCTCAGACAAAGGAATACTTTCTAAAATATCCAAAGAATTCCAAAAAAAAAAAAAATCAAAGCCCTCCCCAAATTTAAAAGCCCAGTCCAAAACTAGGCATCTGAGATGAATATACACTTCTCAGATGAGCAAGTACAAACAGTAAATAAATATAAGAAAAAATATTCAACATCACTGACCAGGAAATGGAAATTAGAACAATACTGAGATTCCATCTCACCCCCAGAAAAATAGCTATTATCAACAAACAGCAAATGATGGAAAGGGCTGTAAGAACAAAGGAACTCTTATGCTGTTGTTGGGATTGGAGACTCGTGCAAGGACTGTGGAAATAAGTGTGGGGATTCCAAAAACTTTGACTCAGCTATTCCACTTCTTGACCTTCCTGAAAGGATTAAAAGTCCCAAAATACAATGACATACACACAACTATGCTGATAGCTGAGAAGTTTGTAATAGCTAAATCACAATAACAGCCTATTGCTCTTCAGCTGGTGAATTGATAAAGTATATGTTTTACTTTTATGATGCGGAGTACCTTGTTATAAAAAAGGATAAGACATTTCTAGGTAAAAAAAAAAGATGTACCTTAAGGCCATACTCTTAAGTGAAATAAATATTACAGGCATTTGTCGATATCACATTGTTTCTCTGGTGTGAGAAGCTGAACATGAAAATGAGGAGCAAAAAGCATAGAAGGTATTGTGACAAATGGAGAAAATTTTTAGATGGGGAGGGGAGTAAAGCATGGGTAGGGAGAAAGGAAAAAAACGAAATGTAAAAATTGAAAAAGAAGAAAAATATGAAGACAAATGTTTTGTCAAAGACAAGGAAAGATAGGGCTGAAAGGAGTATAGAGGAATGGGGAAAATTGTTCCTTCATTTAGAGATACAAATTATCTGTGATGAATGGGATCATTTTATGTATCTACAACATAATAGTGAAAAGTGTTTTTTAAAAGACAAACAAAAACTTACGTTACTATAAGTAACATAATTTTTAACATGAAATCTTAAAAGTAAAATTCTAGATTGCTTTAAAAAGTATTTAGTATTTACTTAAAAATAATTACACATTTTTGCAATACATAATGATACATTCATTGTAGGAACATAGTTGTGTACATGTACAAGCCCCACCTAAATTCCCTCCCCTCCTTCCACTTCTCTTTTATCTTTCCAGCTCAGATTCTTTATTCATCTTCTAAAGAACTTATAAAATTAATTATCACACATATATGTTAATTTCTTATATAGCTAACAGGACAAAGAGCTTAAAATAAATTTAAAGCAATGGTAACAAGTTAATGTACAAGTTCAGGTATTGTTTGAAGTGCGTTCTAATACTGTTTATTTTTTCTCATTTTTCTTATTATTTACCTATCTATCTTTCTCTCTTTTTTCATATAAGATGAGCTGTGTTATTTTATGAAGTTTGCATGTATCTTCCTATGCTTAATACTGTGGTTTCAACATGCACTATTTTCTTTTTAATATTTTATTTATTTAATTATTTGGTACTGGTCTTGATACACAGCTCAGACTCACAGTGATCCTCCTGTTATAGCCTCCTCTGTAGTCATATTACAAGGGGAACGCCATTACACCCAGTTTCAGGACTGCTATGGCACCCAGGGTTCCAAACCCTGCATGGCATATGGTACCAGGCATGGAACCCAGGTCCTTGTGCTTGCCAGGCAGGAACTTAAACCACTGAGCTATCGCCCCAGCCCCGCCATCTATTTGCTGACAAATAACTCAGCCTTATTCCTCTTTATCATTAGAACACTGCTATGTTGTACACAAATACCACATTATTTTATTCCTTTATCTTTTAATGAACATACTACTTCTATGATTTACCAGTTAAAAACTCCACTGCCATAGACATGGGCACGCATATGTCACTATGGTATGAAGTCTTTAACTCTTTCAGAAATATATCTAGAAGGTGAATAGCTGGCGTAGTGGTGCACGCCTGTAATCCCAGCACTCAGGAGGCTGAGGCAGGAGGATCAGTGCGAGTTTGAGACCAGCCTGGGCTACAAAAGTGAGCTCAAGGCCAGCCTCAACTGCATAATGAGACCCTGTCTCAAATAGCAAAAAAAAATATTCAAAATAATTAAGTATTTGAATGTGTTAATGTAGTGAATTTTTACCCCAGACTAATTGTTAGCGATGTTGTATAGGATCTTGATATATTTTATTAGAAGGTGATTTAGGGACTATGGATATAGCTCAGTGGCATAAGCATTTACCTGGAAGGGCAGGGTCCTAAGTTCCTTCCTCAGTATCACAAAAAAGAAAGCAAGCAAGCAAGCAAGCAAGGAAGAAAGAAAGAAAAGGTGATTTATCCATGTTTTTATGAATGTAAGAATATGAGACTATATAAGTCATTTACCCATTCGGTGACCAATTCTGGCTGTTCACATGTTATAGGAGGACAGGTTCACATAGCATATGCTTTGAGTGGGCTCATTCCCTCGGTGATTGGACCAAAGGCAGAGATGGCATAGCCCAAGGACATGTAGAGAGCAGCAGCTCACACCAATGAAGTCAGGAAGCAGTGAAAAGATATCAGTGGAGAGACCAGGATAAACCCTTGGAAGATCCATTGTGGTCCACCCCAGGGACATGGTTCTTTCAGTCCAGCCCCCAGCCCCACGTCATCTATCTATCTATCTATCTATCTATCTATCTATCTATCTATCATCTATCATCTATCTATCTATCTATCTATCTATCTATCTATCTATCTATGTTTTTGTTTGTTTGATACAGGGTCTTGATGCGCAGCTCAGACTCATAGTGATCCTCCTGTCTCAGCCTTCCCAGCACTGGTGTGCACCACTGTACCCGGAATCCACAGCAGGCATGACATTCCTGGGGGTAGGGCCAGCTCAGTATGTGGGAGCCAGGGATGGAATCTGAGTCACTGTGCATGCCAGGCAACCGCTTCGCCTGCAGAATTTTCTCCCCAATTAGGCACACCTCTTAACATCACATTGAGTTGTGAACACATCAGTGCATTTAATTTAATGAAAATTCCATGGTCCCATGATCCTATCACATTCTGGAAACCTCCACACTGTTCACATCTTAGTTTTGGGAAATATGTTTTATTTAACCTTGCATAGCCCTGTATAAATAGCCAGATTTTGTTATTGGTTCTCATATATTATGATGGCAGAAATTGGAATCTCTTTGGAAAAGTCCTCTAAACACTTGAGAAAATGAAAGTTCAATAGGTATTTGTCTTCGTTACTCTTCTCTCATTGGTGGGACAAATACCCAACACTCAAAATGAAGGAAGGAAAGGTTTATTAGCTTACAGTTACTGGATGTTTCAGTACATATTCGACTGGCCCAAGGCTAAGTGGAACAGGGCAGAGAACATCCAGTTCATGGCAGAGGAACATCAATCTGTAGAAGTCTCCACCCATGATTGCATGAGGCTTTGGGGGGGGGGACAACTAGACATAAACCATAACAGTATAATTTTGACAATAGCATCACAGAACCCCCATGAAAGCATTTTTAAGAATACTGAGAGCTGGTTACTATTAGAAGAATGAGAAAAAATTTCCTGTACAGTAGTCCTTCCCTATTTTGTGGCTCAATTTTCATGGATTCACTGTTTCAAGGGATTTACAAAAAATATTAATCTGAATTATTTATCACATTTTTTCACTATATCATGGGATTTTGCAGTAATGGTATGTTGTCGATACAGTATAAGTATGTTGTTAAAATTACATAGGTTTACGAGTATAGAAAAGTGGTTAAGAATATTAGAAGTATTTCTTAAAAATGTGGGAAAGGTTTATAAGTGTGTGGGAAGATTACTAAAGCTTTAAAATATATGTAAATACTAAAGTAAAGATAAAATCACTACTTCGCTGATTTTCACTTATTGCGGATTTCTGGAACATAACTTTCACAATAAGTGAGGGACCACTGTACGCCCACCAGGAAATAAGTATGTATATGTATTGATTTTCAAAGCTGTCAGATGTAGTTTGTTTCCTTGATTAAGGTAGGGTCATTTTTGGGGCCCGGCAGGATGGCTCAATGGTCTAAAGCACCTGCTTAGGAAAGCTTAGGCGGCTGCAGAGACCGCAGTTCGATCCCCGGCACCACATGCTGCCCCAGCCCTGCCCTCAGGGCAGGCTGAGCCTGCCATAAAAATAAATAAATGAACAAACAAAAGTTCTGAAACAAGAAGAAAAAATAATATAAAAAACATAACTTTAAAAAAAAGATAGGATCATTTTAAATGAGAAATATAATGCAGCCCACCTGTTCAATTAGAATGGCAAAAAAAATTATAGGATGGATAAAGAAGTTCCTCTTCTCCTTCTATGAAAATGAGCCTGCTTTTCAAGTTAGAAGGCTGTGTTTGACTTTTAGAAATTATCAGGGTCATAAAAGGAGTCAACACTAAGCATAGAAAATTATTCTATTCAAACATAAGACTTGTTTTCTGTGCAAATTTTACCAGAGACAAATAGGATTCTAATATCATAATTTAAATTTAACATTACTGCATTTTTAATTAATAAAGAATGCTGAAGAATATATTTAATTAAATATACTATGAAGCACAACAACTATTAGAAAACATTTGGCAATAAGCTGATTCTACTGAACATACAATGTTACCCATTCATAATATTAAAAATTTCGGGGGGTTAATAAATTCAGGTTGTGTTTTTTAAATATACATGTTTTTCTCAAGAGGCTGAGGCAAGAGGAACATTTCCACTTTGAGATCAGCCTGTGCTACAAAGTGAGGTCAAGGCCAGCTCAAACTATATAGCTACACTCTATTTCAAAAATAACTAAATATGAAATAAATAAGTAGACATACATGTGCTTTGCACTGTCCTACAAGAAAGATATATTTTTTAAAAGTCTAAAATTTTAAACATTGTAGGTTATCAAATTGTATGAAATTTGAATTCTTCCATATGCAGAATGTTGTGAAAAAAATAAATTTTGAGTTTTAATAGTCTAATGTACTTAAAATACTATTAGATGATATGCATTCTCTTCTGCTGTATGAACTATATGTATGTAAGCACTTTTGTTTTCCATAAAGAACATGAGATATAATTCCTTGAGTTTGTTTTTTGTTTCTTACAAATAAACAGTCAATTAAAGATCAGTCATGGGGAACTCCCTGGGAGCTCTCTTTTCAACACAAGTGGTCTCTATTCTTTATTCAATTCATTTGGTAGGAGGCTACAAAGGAACCAGATTTTAAGTGAGATTTCTTGTGCTGACTGTGAGGAATAGCTTCCAGCAGAGCAATTGAGACTCAGAATCAACTTGGTCTAGAAGTAGAAAGAAGGTGACAAAGTTAGGAAGAACAGCAGCGGAGCACTGAGTGAGAAAGCTCTAGAGTTCTCCAAATTATCCAGGAGCAGAGGTGAGAGTGCGTAAGGACTGACTCAGATTAGGCCACTGATGCAGATTGTCTTGAGCACATTTTTTTTTTTTTGGAAGTGGGGATCAAAATCAAGATCTTGCACTTGCCAGGCAGGCACTTGTGACACTAAGCTACGTCTACAGCCTTGAGAGCATAGTTCTGCTTTGGCATTGGCATTGACTTTCTAAAGCAGCAAATGTAGCATTAAGATAAGTTAGTTTAGAAAGTTGGTTTCAGGGCTGGGGAGAAAGCTTGGTGGTCTGAGAGCCTATTTGGCCAGCACAAGGACCCAGATTCAATTCGTGTGCCGAATGCCTTGCCAGGCTGGCCACTGCAACCAAGTGTGGTGGTGCACGCCTGTAATACCAGAGTTGGGGAGGCTGAGACAGGAAGATCACTAGGATTCCGCACTATATAGAAGCCCCTGTATCAAATAAATGAATAAAAATTCACAAGAAATTAAAAATTTGGTTTCATACTTGCAGATAATAGTGGTCAGTAGCATATGGGAAATGTAGGAGGAAACAATATAAGGGTGTTTTATAACAAGTATTCAAATGTATTTCTATGCCACGGAAGAGGTACAGTAGTTCACTATTGACTATATGTTTTATAAAAAACTAGAAGTGATAATTGCAATATTCTCAACACAAATGAAAAAAATTAAAGAAATATATATATATATATATATATATATATATATATATATATATATTTTATGACCGGTTCAGCTTGTCCTGGGGGTGGGGCTGGCACACAGCATGTAGTGCTAGGGATTAAACCACGGTCCCTCTAGTTGCCTAAGTTTTCCTAAGCAGGCACTTCACACTGCTGAACCATCTTGCTGGCCCCAAGAAATGAAAATATTAACCGCATACGATCAGTACCTTTTGAATACATTTTTTAAATTATCACTGTGCATCCCATACATGTGTACAGTTATTATGTTATTGTATGAAAAACAAATATAGAACAAATAAAAAATACATCAGAAAAAATGTTAGAAGCATGACTGTCCTACAAACATCCAATAAAGCTGTCTGTAACAATTTATCTATTTCATCTATGAATAAGGAAATCTGTATGACAGCAAAACTTTTGCAAAATATCAATCAAGAAAAAGAGAATTTTATCTTTGGGGGTTAATGAAAAGAATGTGTTAGTAGATATGAAGTAGTTAACTGTCCCATAGGCCATTAAACGGAAATCCTAAAAATTTGAGTTTATCCTTTGTACCTGATAAAAAACTAAGAGTTAACATATAATTTTACAAGTTCAGGGCTTTAATAAAATAATAAATAGCAAAGTAAAGCACAGCTGCATCCTCCTAGATAATTAAACAATCTTGAGTAAGCCTGCTAAAAAATGACATTAAGGGGACATGCAGCATTCTTCCAGGTTTATTTTCAACTTATGGATATTCTTTTCTTGACAGAAGTATCTTGTCACACATAACACAATTAAACAATGTTGCTGAAAGACATAAAGAAGTTTCTTATCACTTTAACAATCTGGTATCAGTATTGCCAGGAAAAGCACAAGTAATTATTGCATACTTAATGCTACTATTTTAAAAATACAAACTAAATTATAACTAATAAGCATGTAATTATAAACAACATATATTCATCTTTAAAATATTAGTTTATAAAAATGGTATGAACATATTTTTGAATTTTTATTTTCAATTATATTCCAGTATGAGGCCAAAATATACAATAACATTTCTCCATGTCACATTGTATTTGTTTTTTGATGGTACCAGGGATCAAACTCAGGACCTGGCACTTGCCAGGCAAGCACTTATTCCACTAAGCTGTTTCCCTGGCTCCACATTGTATTTTTAAAAACTTGGAATAAGCAGTAGGCATATTTTAAATTTAGGGACCAGAGTAATTTATTATTCAAATATAATGGCATCTATATACTAAGAAATAATAATGCATAACATAATAAAATTTCTTAGATGTATTATCAGCTTTAATTAAGTCATGCTCAATTTGAACAAATATGATTAAAAAATTTCTGACCACAATAAACATAACTTTCTTTTCCTAACACATATTTTCTACTCGTATAGATGGCAGTTTAGACACTGGCTGTTTTAAATGATCCTATTATCACTAACTGCCAACTCTTAATGCATAGCTCTATTACTCTCTGTTGTCAAATAGTCCACCTGTTTTTAATTAGTTAAACTATCACTATCTATCTGTAGCAGGCCATTTTGTGTTATATATGAAAGGTATTATAATAGCAGAACTCTCATTTAACTTAATCACATTTTAGAACTTTTTCCAGTCATAACTACTGGATATATCTCTCTCTATCATTCATATATGTGTAAATATATTAATATGTTTATCTTCTACTTTACTATGCAACCTGCTAGTAATTTTCACTGTGATTTCCATGTTTTCTATTTTATTATACAGTCAGACCTTGGTTTGCAAGTAACTTGGTCGCCAGGTGTCTGTAAGATGAGTAAACATTTCTAAGAAGCTTTAACTTGGTAAATGAATGGTGTCTTGCAATATAAATTGCAAGTCCCACCGACTGCCTTATGACTGGTTCCTTTCTCTGCTTTTGCAGCTGTGATACACAAATACTTGGATCACAAGTGGAATGAATTAATCTCGTAAACCAAATTTTTGCTATACTTTTAAAATGTAGCAATAATAAACACGTTGAATCAGGCTGTCCATTTAATAATTATAGCATTTCATTTTATGGATTTCCTAGTACAAACAAATTCTCCAACCCAAAAAATTTGGGAAATGAAACTAGCTTGACACATAATTTTTCCATGGATATTGCATGTTAAATATACAGGTTTAACAAGCAAATATAAAATAAACATGTAAAAAATGTTTATTCAAGAGAAGAAAAGAAACATTTAAAGAAAATAAAGAAATGCTTAAATTAAGTAGGCATGTTTGAAAAGTCTAACAAGCAGAAAACACACTAAGTAACCATGTTACAATTTGCTCATGGATAGTCTTGGAAGACAATCTTTTTCTTTTTTCATAATTTTTAGGGAAGGGTTACAAGGTGTTTAGAGTCTACTAGATCAGACTTGTAAAGATCAGCCTGTTTACAGCCTCCCAATCCCTGGGATTACAGCTGCACACCCAGTGTACCCACTGCATGCCCAGTCTCAATTGTTGTCTCAGCACACCCCTGGGGACAGGGACAGCAAGGCAGGCACAGGGATTGAACCCTGGCCCCTGCTCTTGTTTGTGAGTGCTTTAATCCACTGAGCTATTTGGCAGGCCCTTGACAAAAGTTTTCATATGGGTATTATTCATGCAAATTTTATTATGTTTTACCATTACTAAAATTAGGAATAGAGCCAGGCGTGGTGGTGCACGCTTGTAATCCCAGCACTCGGGAGGCTGAGGCAAGAGGATTGGTGCGAGTTCGAGACCAGCCTGGGCTACCAAAGTGAGCTCAAGGCCAGCTTCAACTGAATAGCAAGACCCTGTCTCAAAAAAAAAAAAAAAAAAAAAATTAGGAATAAATCTCTTTCTACTAGCAGTAATTTACAGTAAATGCCTAGAAAGTCTTACACTAGAAACATAAGAATTAAGGGTCTATATTCTCAATGTCTCACCCAAAATTCATAGTTTGGAAGCTTAATCCTAAAAAAAAGCACTACTGGGAGGAGGGCATTTTGGCAGGAACACCAGTCACATGGACTATGCCCACATGAATGAATTAATGATGGTACAAAAATGATTTTTCTTTTTTTATTTAGTACTGAGTCTGTGGAGTCTACAGGGTCTACAGGGTCTCATTATGTAAATTGGGCTCCAAGTCATCCACCTGCGTTCAGCCTCACAAGAGCTGGAATTACAGATGCAAGCAACATTCTCAGTCTGTCTCCATCTCAGCATGCCCCAGGGGGCAGGGCCAACATGGCATGATGAGGATTGAGCCCTGGCCACTGCACCTGCCTAAGAAGGCACTGTAATCCACTGAGCTATTTGGCCCGCCTCAAAAATATTTTGTAAAAGTAACTTGACTCTCTCTTTCCACTGCATTCTGTCATGTAGAGGTCAGAGCAAGAATATCCTCACCAAATGACATCATCTTCATCTGTGACATTCCAGTCTCCAAAGCTGTGAGAAGCAAGATTTCTTCTTTTAAAAAATAACATTTTCACAATTGTGGGGAGCCGCCTTGTGAGAGCATCTCTATTGTAATGCTGAAACAAGAGCATTCCTCATGTCTTAAGACCTCCCCTGGTTGCAAGGTAACCGCTGACACAGATTCCATTTCCCCTGCTACCTTTACTTAAACCCCGTTCACTTCTTCAATAAACGAGACTTAATCAGAATCCTGTCTTGTCACCATTTCTCGTGTCTCTTTCCCTGTCTTTGTCTTAATCCCCGCTCCTTCCCCAGGTAAGAATCCATGTACAGACCTGCCGGCCAGGTCACACAATATCATGCCTTGTCACAGCACCATAAAATGAACTAATCCAAGACTGTCTCTGTCTTAGTTACTTTTCTCTTGTTGATGAGACCAAATATCTGCTGTCCAAAATTAAGGAAGTAAAGATTTGTTTAGTTCCCAGTTTGTGGAAGTTTCAGTCGATGATCAGCTGGCTCCAAAGCAGGGTGGCATGGTGAGAGGCCACAGTCAAGGCAGTAGAGAAGACAAATGCAGGAGGAAGCCTCTTTCTTTCCTTAAATTGTAAGCAGCCCCACACCCCTCAGCCCTGGGTGAGTGTGGCACTCACAACATCTTTGTACCTTCCTCTTACACAGGATAAGGACATTCACAAAACAGAGGAGAACCCTGCACCCTGCTGAGTTGTTTAGTTAAGCTGCTAATCATCTCAAGTTGACAGAATATATCAACCAGTACAGTTATTCTATCTTCTGATTTTTGTAGTTATTATTGATGTTAATGGTCAAGTATTTTACATTTTTGACTGTGCTATGTCAAGAGGAAAAGAAACGTGTCAGGTTTGTTTTCATGATACTTCAGAAAATATCAATAACAACTCTCACCAATTTGCATTATGCCTGGGTCACTGGCAGAATTGTATGCCTTACCTCATATCAGATCAAAGATTGGTACATCTCAGGTTGAAGACATGGTAGGGAAAAGAATATAGATCCTACTTTCTCAAAGCGTATCATTTAGGGTGGCAGGCAAAGAATAAGTAATTAAACATAAAAACATATTTCAGATATTGATTACTGGAGTTACAGTCCAGTCGAGGTGCATAGTTGCTAGAACATATTAGGTATGAATTTGTATAGAGAAATAGAATAGCATCAAGAAGTTATAATTGTTGCTTTTTTATACTATATTTAACAGTTTTAGTTTTTCTCTAATTCCACAATTACACTAATTATAATATTGAGCTCAATTCAGTACATAATCAACAGTTGATAATTTTGAATTGCTGCCCCAGTTTTTATGATTATCAAATAAATGACAGGGCTCACTCTGTGACTGTGTGACATGAATTCACTTGTAGATTTGTCAATATATCCAGTTTAGACATATCAGTGATTTTCAAATCTTAGTGATTTAAGATTTTAAACATCAGCTGTGTGCCAAACTTATTCCCAAACATGTGCTGCATATTAGAATTGATGAGCAAAATATTTTTAAGAATTATAGAGATGTTTACTAATGTCAATCAAATCAAAATGTTAAAGAATTGATAGAAGCCATTAATATACTGAAAACTTCATAAATAATATTGAAGTTCATCAAAATATGGAAGGAAAGCAAAGTAATACAGATCATATACATCTATTGTGATAAAGCTATTAGTGGGAAACACATAACATATATAAACATTTCGATTTATGAAACAACAATTTCACATAGTTAAAATTAAAATTAAATAATGTTGCTGAATAATTTTTAATGTATTTAGTTGTTACCAGGTCTCACTATGCAGCTCAAGCTCATGGTGAACCTCCCAATTTCAGCCTCCCCACTACTGGGATCACAGGCATGCACCACTGCACCTGCACTGTGGCCCCCTCAGCCTGCCATGTGGGCAGGACTGGTGGTATATGTGGCTCCAGGGTTGAATCAAGGTCCTGCAATTGCCTAAGTTTCCTTAAGCAGGCACTTTAGTCCACTGAGCTACCAGTCTGAGCATTTTTGCAGTAGTATTTATTTGCTTTTCATTAAGTATTTTAAATAAGCATACCTGTACTGTGGCAATATAGATAATGGTAACTTTATATAGGCAGAGGATATCTCTCAAATCTTAATGCAGTTCTTAGCCTCACTTTAATTTGCTTTTTGGAATTTTAAACTTTTAAAGCAAAGTTTAAGACCATTGCATCACCATTTTCATATGCAAGTAAAACATGAAAGTAGAATATAATGTAGTTTTATGTCTTTCTTTCAGACTTAAATAAAGTTAGATTAACTTCTCTGGTTTGTTGAGACATTCTGAATCTTTTCTGCAGTGACATAAAAACTCGCATCTCAAGGCCAAACGCAAAGAAAATTAACTAATTGAGCAGATAGAAATTGAAACTGAAAATTATGCAAGAATTGGTTTAGCCAAATGTTATATAAATTTGTACCTCAGTGGCCTGCTAATAAATTTACACTTGCGCTACAAACAATGAGTGTGTTAGCATAATGAAGATGTTTTCATCATAACCTTCTGTGATTCTCAGCTTCTGCCTTGTCTTGACTTTCTGCTATGTTGGAACAAATCCAATTTTCCTACCTGAAAAACTAGGAAGAATTGAAACGTGTGGAAGGCACAAGAGAGGATCAGGGGAAATTCCTTAGAACTAGCAATAGGATAGTAATTTAATTATAAACCTATTTTCTTCATGTTTGAGCTTTAAAAACACTGTAAATGAACTCTAACACAAATGCAATGCAAAAATATAATGAAAACAATGGCAAAATAATCTGGTTTGACTGTCCCTTAAAAATTCTTCATTGAAGTTTTTATTTTTGTGAAATTTTATTTTCTTATTGGCACCAGTGTCTCAGTCCCCATTTTCATTAATATACATAGATATATTATCTAGTCACTAATTATATTGTTAACTTTTTTATATAAATTTAGATATGGAAATAGGACAAAAGCAAAATGAAGAAGTTAACCAGTTAGTTAATGAATGAAGTACACCATGTTGTATTATATTTTCTCCTTCAGCAATTTTAAGGGGTTTCTTCCTGACCTGACCTGACCTTCCCATTTTTTATCATCATTTTATGTTTCCATAACTTTGGAATTTCATTTTGTCTTTATTACCTCTTTTGTGTTGGAACTTAGTAGTATTCCATGGGCAGAATTAAGGCAGTAATTTCACTTATGAATTATGAAATAGATGCACAGCTATTTTGTTGAATACATTTCTCTTTGAAAAGGTATTGCAATAGTGTTTCAGTAGTTGTAAAATATGCAAAATGTATTATGTAGTATTTTATCATGTACTATTAAGGGCATTTAATATCTACTATCTTGCTTCATAACCCTAGTAATCTTATGATGAGATTACTGTTAGCTCCTTCTTACAAGAGAAACATTATGACTTAAAGAGATACATGTTTCCTTCAGGTAAGTTGCAGATTTCTGCTTTGAACAAACATCTGAACTAGCTGTCCTTACTTTCTCTCTCAGAGAAAAGAGAGATGTTTACAAACAGCATTGATTGATGAGGGAGTGAAAAATTCCTGAGATTCATGAAATAGTGAAATTTATATGCCAGTGTTTGTAACTAAAAGTCTGAAAAAATCTAAAAGTTAAATATAAATTGTTCAGTGATGCCAAAACACTCCTTCATTGTGTACGTGCTGCTGAAGCTAGTACCGCTACTTCATTGTGAGAAAATATGCACATGAAAATATGTGAAAGTTCAGTGGAAAGTGTTTAAACATACATATATGTTTAATTTGTGTACAATGGCTAATTTGTTACAGCCCATAAGAAAAAAAAAGTCTCTAAATTATATAACATTAAGCAATTGTGTGGGCAAAATATATATCTCTAAAGAGAAATTAGTACCTCATACTAACTAATGTGATATGAACACATACCGCAGACGAAAAAGTACAGCCTTTTCTGGGACCATCTACCTGTTTGCTTTTGTTATGCCAAAGGCATCATCTGAGTGAAATGAAAGACCCTGTGAGACTTCATCTGGCTCAATGGAGAAACATCTGGAGAGCTGTCAAGTCCTATGTCTAGTTCTTTTTTGGAAACACAGGCTTTTCTGATTCAATAAGCATGAGGATGTCAAAAGTTTTGAATTCAGGGGCCAGGAAGATAGCACAACAGAATAAGCACTTGCCTGGCAGGAGCAAGGGCCTGAGTTTGATCCCTGATTCCGGGAGAAAAAAAGGAAGAAAAAGAAAAGTTTGGAATTCCTGTTGGTAAACAAAATTAGATGCCGTAGGACCATTTACTTGAATGGAAGAGGAGGAATTTTGACGGTCTTAAGGTACACTTCTCAGATGATGAAAGTGACCTTAATCTCCTTTAAAATTTCTTCCACCGGTGTTCATGAATACTGATTTTGTGAATATTGTGAAGATGTAGCCATATATTTGTGACTCTAAAGTCCTCACTAGGAGCCAGGGAGATAGCTCCCTTGTACAAGTGCCTGCCTGGCAAGTGCAAAGCCATGAGTTCAAACCCTGGTCCCACCAAAAAAAAAAAAAGAAAATCCGCATTAGTTTCTCAAAAAATATTATTTGACGAAAGAAAGATATTTTACAAACATGTGAGTAGATCTTAAATATGGTTACTTGAAAAGATTTTAAAAAGTCACTATATGAAGATTAATAATACTTTTGTTTTATTTTTCCACTGAAAGTAATAGATTATGTGCAGTGTTAAGAAAACAAACATCCATTCAACACATAAAATCATCCATTCCTTTGATTTGCAAATTATTTAGAAAGCATTTATATAATGCTTACTCTATTCCAGTACACTGAGCCAGAATAGGGGGATTTCCATTTGAGCAAGAACTATAGTATTCATGATTCAATAAATTTCAAATTTATGAATGATAAAACTGATCAAAATGTATAAGAATAAGCAAAGCATCTCTTCAATGTGATTATTATGAAATTAATTAAAATTATTCTATGGATAATGATCATCAAAGAGACATTCAGATGCTTACACTGATTTTCATACAGGATTAATACAACTTCACCAGGCACTGAAGGGTAAAATAAACTGGTTTAGGAATAATTAGGGGTAATAAAGGAGGGATTAGTAAAACCATATCTTGCTGAAGGAGAGAAAGAAAAGAAATAATAGACCACTTGCGAGAGGAAGTTGGAAATTGGATAGGAAGCCAGAATTTATTATACAATGTGTTTATAGAACAGGAAAAAGATCTGTGTTTTACTCTAAGAGCCATGAGAACACTCCAAGTTTCATAACTCAGGGAGCAAAACTACTTAGCCTGTATATTTTATTCTGATGTCGGCATGAAATGTCACCATCAGGGTTGTATCAAAAATTGAATATTTAGATTATAGAGGGGGCAACAAAATGCACCAGAAACTAATTCAATGACTGAGGTGCAGTACAGTGATAGTGAAGGTGTATAATGGATTTGAGCCATAGAGTTTAGTAAAAATTGGAAAGGCAAAATAGGTAATTAGGGGGCAGAGGATCTTTTGAATAGAATTTATGTTTTAATATCATAAGTGTGCAAAGATGTATTCATTATGCAGCATTTCATACAGTAGGGAAAGTCTAGGAAAGGAAAATGCTAAATATTTAACAAAGGAAACAGCAAACTTCAGTAATGTAATATTTTTGAAGTGACATGGTTATTTACAAAGATATTCCAAATTTAAAGAGTAGTAAGAGATTCAAGACTGAGCTCAAAGTTAGGACATAACGCAGAGGTTGATATAAGAGTACTGAAAAATAGTGTTATACGGTGTAGGAGAAGTAGAGAAATAGCATCAGAAAATTCAACATGGAAATATACTATGAATGGAGGGTTCGAACTGATGCAGAAGTTCAAGGTTGAAGGTAAAAGCTATATGCAAACAGAATATGTATTTTATCAAAAGCCTCACTCTATTTCCTAAGAGCATAGAATTTGAGTCATTCATTTTGTATGTGCATAATTACAAAAGAAATGTAATTAAGAGCTATTAGAAAATTTTCTTGACTTGAATTTTGAAAGACAAAAATTAAAAACTTCATTCAGAATTAATATAGCAGCTCTTATGTATAATTCTGAATTTATATTATTATATAATTAATTCATCAATTATAGTATAATTTTGTCAAATGTTTTGATAATAAACCTAAGAGAGAAAAATTAAGGTATTCATTTAAGTTTTCTACAGAGGCTAAAATACAAATTTAAAAAATTACCATCTCTCCAAACCCAGTTACATCGTCAGAAAATAAGAGAACTGAAGACTGAAGTAGAGAAGACGAATGAACTCTTATTGAAAGTTGAGCTAAAAGGGTAGCAATCTACTTTAAAATTTGGAGAAGTTAGTTTATAATTGTAGTTTATATATGTTATTATTCTGTCAGTTTTACAAATAATGCAGCAATAAAGTTCTCAGTAATATGTGGAAAAATCTGATATTTTCTAAAGTTGTCCGTTTAAACTTTCTTTTGACAAATGTTATATATCTATAACAAGATTGCGAATTGAACCATAAGTCAATAGCATGTCAAATTTGAAACAATATTTGTCAGTGGTAAGGCATAAAAATAATAACTTGTATTTTTGTATAGTGGCACATATAATTTATAATAACCTTTAGGCTGTTTCAAACCTGAAATTAAATAGAAAATGAAATTATTCCTTAAAAGTAATGGATTTTGATCTTATACAAATATGGATTTTGATCTTATTCCTTAAAAGTAATGGATTTTGATCTTATACAAAAATGGATTTTGATCTTATACAAATTTTGATCTTATACAAATATTATTATATGCATTACTCAGCAATTCTGACCTCATTACTAATATCTTCCCATGTTATCAGAGTATTAATTAAATTATTAAGTATATGCTTCTACCATGTGTTGGAAACACACATTTTAGATAACAAACAACTAGTTGCTACCATGATGGTAGACAATGTTTGTTTCTTTTAGTTTAGCTATAGGGTTAGATCGTTTGAGAATGTTGTTAAGTATTCTTACCAATAAATAACATTCTTAGTAAAAGAACACATGGCGGAGATATTACTTGTCTTAGTAATGTAGATGGAGTGAACTCAACTGACAAAACATGTCTACAGTATGGAATCCTGGAAATAGATCTAGAATCTGAGTAACAATTAGAGAGCAAAACTCACTTGCACTTTTGTAGGTTTATAAAGTTATATTTCTGCATTCATCTAATTTAAAAGAATACCTGTGTCTTAGTTACTCTTTGTTCATATTCGGCTGGCCTAAGGCTAAGTGGAACAGGGCAGAAAGCATCCAGTTCATGGCGGTGGAACAGCAACAGTGGAGACAGAGGAAACCAACCAAACAACCAACCAACCCACCAACCAGGGTAGCAGAGAGCAACAGCAACTGCTTGAGTCTGTCTCTCTGTCGCTCTTTATACTTCAATCAGGCTCTCTGCCTTAGGATATACACCCTGGACCACACCCATAGTACCAGCTATACTCAGACCAAGAAACACAACAGAATTAAAACAAATAATCCCAGGGATCATAGATCAAGTTTCAAACTCTAGATCAGTACTAAATCACATAATCCCAGTGACTCATGAGTCAAGTCTCAATCTATAGAACTCCCTGCCCCATGACTACACGATGCTTTGGGGGACAACTAGACATAAACCATACCATTCCGCACCTGAACCCCCAAAGTCTCATATGTCCACCCTTTGTACAAAAAAACATTTTAGTCCATCTGGAAGAGTTGCGAAATCCCAATAGTTTCAGCATTGCTGAAAAGTTGAACTCCCAATTCTCCTTCAAGATCCAAAGTAAACTCTCAACTGTGAGCCCTTGTATAATAGAAAAGTTGAACATTTCCAAACTTCAAAGGCATAAGATAAACATTAGCATTCCAAAAGTTGCAAACAAAAGGGTAATCCAAAACACTGGAACCAACACATGTCCAAAATCCAGCAGGGTAAGCATTAAATCCCATAGTTCCAATGAAACATCCAAAGCAGTCTGCACTGAGTTGTGAACTACATGCAGCTCTGTCCCTAAGGCACTCTTGGTGGTAGATTCCATGGCTTTTCTCTTTAGGCCAGTTTTGCTCCCTCTTTGCATGATCCATGTTCCTGGCTTTTCCAAACTTCTGGGGTTTCCACTGAATAGGCTTCTCTCTTTCTGCTTCATATGCTGCCCTCTCAGGAGCATATTGCCTGGCCTCCCAGACCTTCTTCTGAAATCGAGGTGGAAGACTTCTTAAACTCAAAACTCAGGCATTCTGCATAGGCCTATGTAGATGATGCCAAGGGCTGCTACTAGCTGGAGAAGTAGCTGGGCTTCCTTCTCTCTTGGCTGAAGGGGTAGAGGGCCTGAGCACTCTGACCCTGATTCCAAAATACATATTCTTCATGCTGGCACCATTTTGTAACCTGGTTTGGCCACTGCCGCCATTCTGGTACTTGGGTCTCTGTGGCTTTCTTCTCAAGGCAAAGCCTCTCTCCTTCACAATTCTGGGGCTGCAAAGGACAGAGAGCTGCTGCCTCTTGTGATGTCCTCAGGCAGTCTTTTTGATTCTTTGGTTCCTTCCCAGCAACGGAGATTGTTTTAGCTCCATCTTTGCAGTCCAAAGCTTTCCTGGTGTTTCCTTTCTGGCCTACCTTACATTTTAAATCATCCTGCTTGGCTCTTTGCTCTTGATTTTCAACATAAATCTGGATAAAAGCCACCAATAACAACCATGCCACTGCCCTAATAGTTTGCTGCTTAGCAATATCTCTTGAAAGATTAGTCAGTCCGCAATGCTTAATCTCAGTCTTAGGCAAAGTCTCTGGGCACAAGCAAAATTCCGACAGACTTTCAGCCAATCCCTAACACAAATCATCTGGAGTCCAATGATCAATGCTGTCCTTTTTCCCAGCAGAAACCTTCTCATCCTGGTCTTTACAGGCAGGCCTTCTGACAGTCTTCTATTCTCAGCTCTGACCAGAATTTCCTCTATAGGATAGCTGAAGCTTTTCCAGCTCTTCACAAGTAGAAGACCACTCGAAACATTTCCAATCTCTGCTCATAAACCATTCTTTATACCCAGGCTTCAAGTCAGTCTTCAGGTCTGAGTTCTGACCAGAATCTCCCAAACAGAACGGCTGAGGCTTTTCCAGTGCTTCACTTGTAGACAACATCTCTGAACCTTTCCTATCTCTTCTCATAAGCCATTCTCCAAAACTTTTAATCCACATTGCCAGGTATAGCCAGAGCAACAACTCTACTCTCAGTACCAAATTCTGTCTTAGTTAGTTACTCTTTACTCCTTGCTGCTACAAATACCCACAACTCAAAATGAAAGAAGGAAAGGTTTATTTAGCTCACAGTTACTGGAGGTTTCAGTCCATATTTAGCTGACACAAGGCTGAGTGGTATAGGGCAGTGGGCATCTAGTTCATGGTGGTGGAACAACAACAATGGTGACAGAGGCAACCAACCAACCAGGGAAGCAGAAAGCAGTAGCAACAGCCTGAGTCTGTCTCTCTGTCACTCTTTATATTTCATTCAGGCTCTGTGCCTTAGGATGTCCAATCTAGACCACACCTATAGTACCAGCCATACTCAGACTGATAATCCCATCAGCATTAAAACACATAATCCCAGAGATCATGGATCAAGTCTCAAACTCTAGATCAGTACTAAATCACATAATCCCAGTGACTCATGAATCAAGTGTCAATCTATAGAGCTCCCTGTCCCATTACTACATGAGCCTTTGGGGAGACAACTAGACATAAACCATAACAATCTGAAAAATAACAAAATTGAAAACATATGAGCTGAGTAAAACTTTTATTATTTGTTAGTTGATATGTTACTTCTCTCTGATTCTTTCTTTTTTATATATATTATGGCTGGCTCAGCCAGCCAACCCTGGGGATGGGACTGGTGCAGCATGTGGTGCCAGGGATCAATCTGAGGTCCCTGCAGTGCCCTCAGCTTTCTTAAGTAGGTGTTTTAGACCACTGAGCCATCTCACCAGCTCTGATTCTTAATAGCCTGTATTCCATGAATGAATACTACACATCTTTGAAAATCGACTTAAATCCAGGAACACACCCCCCCCAAATAATCTCAAAAAACCATAATTCTAGAACTCTATCTTAATTCACTCAGTATGTTATAAACTTATGTCAGGATCTGTGTTTAAAGAACTCATGATGAGCATATGCAAATATTTCTCTGACCTCCTGCATGATGTTTAGTATGTAAAATAGATATTTGTTTCACACACACACACACACACACACACACACACACACATACACAGTGGCCAGTTTTATGTAGCAATTATGCATAAGACCTAAAAGACAAGAGTGTTGGGACTGATTTCTTAAATTCTCTTTAAAAATTTTTAAAATATATTTGGTTGTTATAATGTCTTGCTTTACAACTTGGATTCATAATGTTTCTCCTGCTTTTCTGCCTCCTCAGCTCTGGAATTGTAGATATAGGATACTATGCTTGGACTCTGGCTGGCTCATCCTGGCCTGGGGACAGAGCTATACTGGCATGTGGTGCTGGGTATCAAACCGTGTTCCTGTGCTTGCCTAAGCTTGCTTAACCAGGTGCAGTAGTCCACTGAGCTATTTCACCAGCCCCACTACAATTTTTTGAGAGAGAGAGAGAGAGAGAGAGAGAGAGAGAGAGAGGAGAGAGAGAGAAGAGAGAGAGAACACAGAATTTCTCTAAGTAAAATAACAAACTCAGCAATAGTTGTCATATTGTATATTTGTTGTCTTTAAATTAGCTGTTCAAATTACCAAAGAGAAGCATGCAGAACTGGTCCAAAATGTTATGACAATTTTAAAAATAGAGAACAAGTTAAGTTAAGCATTAACTGCTTCTTTCAATTTATTCTTTCTCATCTACTTCTCCAGGCTAATCACCATAGTCAATAAAACTTTCTCTGAGAGCATATCCTCCAAAACATGGCTTTGGGTATACTGTATCATTTTGTATATACATTCAGATATTAAAAATAGTAATATTCTCTACATTTTCAAAAGACTTCTCTGCCTGAACTATATAACAAGATCAGTCTCAAAAAGAAAAAAAATTCTCTTCTCCATCCTAGCACTGAATATAAATATAAGTTTTAGCAGTCATCTTAAGGAGGTTTGTCTATTAGCCTACATTCCATAAATGTCAGGCATGGTACATGGGACACATCTTTTAGATGTGCTTTTAGACCATTCACATTCAGCCAGGTTTAGAGATAGCTCAGCAGTCTAAAGCACCTGCTCATGGGGCCCGGCAGGATGGCTCAGTAGTCTAAAGCGCCTGCTTAGGAAAGCTCAGGCAATTGCAGGGACTGCGGTTTGATCCCTGGCACCATGTGCTGCTCCAGCCCCACCACCAGGGCAGGCTGAGCTGGGCATAAGATAAATGAATAAATAAATAAATATAATTTAAGATAAATAAATACATATAAATAATTTATGTTCTATAAAATAAACTGCAGAAAATAATAGACACCAAACAAATACACTCTGTATCTTTCTTGTGGCACCTGGTTATACTAACATTTTGTCATTTTTCTTTCTTTGCATTTTATTTACTGATGATTTATTTTTTTGTATTCTCTGCAGATTTTTAAATCTTTCTGGGAATTTTGTAACCTACTTCAAGCTTTAGGTTCATATTCATTCATTCATTCATTCATTCATTCATTCATTCATTCATTTATTTATTTATTTATTTATTTATTTATTTATTTATTTATTGTCTTTTTGAGACAGGCAGTGCAGGCTGGCCTTGAGCTCACTTTTGTAGCCCAGGCTGGTGTCGAACTCACACTGATCCTCCTGCCTCAGCCTCCCAAGTGCTGGGATTACAGGAGTGCGCCACCACGCCCGGCTTAGGTTCATGTTTATTATTACTACTACTACTACTATTATTATTATTATTATTATTATTATTATTATTATTATTACCAGCTCAGCCTGCCCTGGGGGTGGAGCTGGTGCAGCATGTGGTGCCAGGGATCAAACCATGGTCCCTGTGGTTGCCTAAGCTTGCCTAAGCAGGCAGTTTAGACCGCTGAACCATCTCACTAGCACTAGGTTCATAATTCTTATACTTCTTCAGGTTAATAATTGGCAGCTATTGACAATGAAGAAAAATTTGTCAATTGTTATGTGTCAATTGTTATGGGCCCTATTGCCCAATCCAGTAACTCAGAGAATCCCCCTGACTCTGTTCTTCATCTTCTCCATTGAGTAGTCCAGCACCTAATGCCTTCCTAATCTGAGAATGTATCTCCATTATTCATCACTTCTACTACAGACAGTGTCGACACAGCCAGGTAACAATAGTGCTAAAAATACTGAAAAGAGCAAGCTAGTAGCAAGTAAAAACCTTAGTTAACTTACTATACAAAAAAAGAGAATGAAATTTATCATTTGTTCAATGAATAATGTTCTAACATTCAAATGTACTGAAGTTATTGAGACATTATTGAGATCTCTGATATTTTAGGAAAGAAACATATATAAATGACAATAATTACTTTCATTATAAATTTACCAAAACTAACTTACATAAAGTATGTGGAAAATATAAACCCAATGAACTTACTTAAATATTGTCCTGCTGCATATCAATTACAGGTCAGCATTTATAAAACATTTAGCATTGCCTGACAACATTTTAGCCATAATATTATAGCTAAGCAGTAATGATTACTTTACTAACAGATAATTTCTTGGGAGCTAGGGAAATAGCTTCATGGTCTAAGCACCATGCCTAGCAAGTGCAAAAACCCAGGTTCGATTCTGATACTACACGCCATGTATGGTCACGCACGCCTGTAATCCCAGCTCTGGGGTGGCTGAGATAGGAAGTTGGCTATGAGTCTGAACTGTGTAAGTCTGAATCCTGTATCAAATAAATAAATATTCTGATGTCTCCTTCATTAAATTCTCTTTGCCTAAAAATTGCTTGACCTGTAGGCCAGAAATTCCCACCACTCAATCTTATGTTAGTAAAAATGCAAAAAGGTTACATTTATATCAAATAATACTATATACTCAGATTAAAGCCAACTTAAAAATTATGAACTGAAAATTACTGTAAGCTTTCCATATGTTAAGTTACACCGTATGACACTACACATTTGCTGTGTAAACCTATGGTTTAGGAAATAGACACCAGTGGATTCTCGGTAGCAAAGCTTGATCTGAATTATCAACATGTAGCTGATCTTCTTTCGGCACTGAGTACAATGTACTAGTTTCCTACATGTATTATAATTATTACAGAAAGAGTGACAGTGGCTGTGTTTGTGTCTCAGTGATATTACACAGCACTGAAATTTGTCATCAGTATTTTGCCAAAAATTTATACTTGTTTCTCATACAGTGCAGAGTTGGTCATTAAATTTGCTATATGGGTTCTGGAAAAAAGCCTTGGCATAATTAGACTGTTTTTTATGTCCAAGAAAATTGAAGATTCTGTGTTTTGAGTTTTTGTATTTTTAAAATACAAAAATCTATGAACTTTGTACTATAAAACATTATTTTGTATTTGTGTTTTCTGGGGCAAAAGCTTAATTAGTATATCTTAGATTATTATATTTTATTAAAAACCACTCAAACATTTTTGTTGGCTTTATGTTCTGGTTTTACAAAGTTTCATAAGAGAGTCTCTACAATAATACCCAGAGGCAAGTGAATACGTCCAATAATAGAATCCGATTTACAAATGTTTGTCATTTTCCCCAGTACTGCTTTTCTTTGGTCTGGTGTTTGTTCAAAAATGCTAAGTTGCCTTAGAATATGATATTTGCTCATTATGTATGTCTAAGAAGTCAAAATATTTTCTCAAGGTCAAGAGTAAGAATATGATAACAGATAGATTGAAATCTCAGTCCCTAAACTCCATATTTGATTCTACTTCTATTTTACAGTATTCTAAGAGGGTGAAAAATTTCTCATATCTTATCATAAACATTGTATCAATACTAAATTCACATATTACAAAGAAAAAACTCCCAGGTTTTCTTCAGCAGGTGATATCAATCATCAGTATTTTAAGGATGAATAATCTCACCTGGATATAAGAAAGCAGTACACTGAAGATGGTTTTAATAAAGGGCTAGGGAAATACACTATAATTTTTCCTTTTAAAGATGTTACGTAAGCCTCTGCTCCTTGTCAGTGGATTTACACAACCATGCATTATAGCTCACTACGAAGAGAAAAAATGATACCAGAAAGACAGGAACTGGTTCCTGTTATAGGCACTTGTCCCACTCCTTCTCCTTCTCCTCTTTCTCCCTGTATATATGCATATGTATTCATTTTTCATTTCTATATGTTTTAAAACTTATTTAGTTAGTAGTATTATTTACCTAGAAAAAAAGGGAAGTTTAAATATTATAATTAATTTGGGATTCTTTTCTTTTGTTAATCAATTGAACAATTAGGACAAGTTACTTTTATATCTTACATACACCAAATTTTTTTTGTCTTTTGTTTTCAAGGAACCTGAAGAAACTGTCCTACAAATTAGAGGAGCTACAATTCATTGTCCATTTTATTCCTACAGAATTAATCTACGCAACTTAGTTTGTGTATATGGCAAATCTTGTATGTAAAGTCATGATTTATATCTAAAATCTTTTGCCCTATTTCATATATCACAGAATTTCTTTGTCATATATACTTTCAATTAAGTGTTATACTATGACAAACTATCATACCATTGTTTCTCTTGCAATAATTTGTGAAGGCAAAGTTTTTGCTCTCACAAATCATTTTCTAAACTCCTTGTTAGATTTATTTTTTGAAAAATATATAGGAATTTGAGGGTCAGAAGAAGAAAATAAGTCATAGAGGAACTAAATAAAGAACCATAGTTCACTGTATAGTCAATTTAAAATTAGCTTATACCAGCGTTTGGGGAAACTGAACTAGAACTATAATTCAAGTCAAGTTAACACATATATAAGTGCATATTAATAAAGTAATAGAAAAATTAATAAATAAATTAATGATTAATAAAGTAATTATTCTCTGAACAACAGAGTACTAGGTAGACTTTCATGTACAAGAATTTGTAAAATACAAGAATTTGTAAAATCTTTATATAGACTTGCGTCGCCCCTTACTATTCACTTGCAGTGAATTCAATGCAATATGAATCTCAAAAACATTCAACGTGACCCCAGAACATATTACATTTTAAAATGTGAATAGCCTGATATGAAAGTCTACAATAAAAATGTTGATTTCTTAGAGTATATCGACGAAGTTCAAGTATACTAAGGTCTTCCTCTGTGTGCTTAAATTTAAGTTGAAGTATGGTTATCAGAAAGTGGAGGTATTTTTAAAAATATGAAAGAAAATCAGGGGCAGAAATGGAATTTTAAAAGGATATGGAGTATTCGGATCAGCCCTGGAAGGTATTTGGCTAAAATGAGCAAATAAAGAGGAGGAATAGAAAGTAAATATATAGAAGTGGTCATATTTGAGCATTAAATGTAAAACTAAACCATATTTGAGCATTAAATTGTAAAAATGTAACAATTCCTTTTTACAGTAGATGCATTGGTACTGTCTAGATTATAAAATGGTCTAAATAGATTTTGCTGAAAATAACTCTTCAAAAAGTACACAAGACATAGGAGTCAACTAAGGTCTTGAAGACTTTAAAACCTATGCCTTCATATTGTTTTTTCACTAATTTGTTTGATATAGTCATTCTACCATGCGTATGTGTCTCAAAACATAGGAAAATGAGTACACTTGAAACCATTTTGTTAAACGAAATACATCAGACTCATGAACATAAATACTGTGTGATTTCTTGCATCTGAGAAATCTAATATATAAGTAAACTATAAATTAAAAAATCATACTAGGACTTATATAGACCTTTTGCAAAAGAGGATGAATAGATGCAGTAGGAGAGGGTGGGGAAAAGGAGATGAGATAAAACAACAAAACAAGTGAGCAATGTTAACTGCAGGCTCCAATTCTCTATGATTAAAACAATCATTATGTGCTTTCCACATGTACTAATGAAATATAATTATGTTTTTTGAAATGTATCACAGTGCTGCTGGACTGGAATGTTGCACTTTAGTGCAGGGAAATAACTTCTAAATTGGGGTTGTTAGAAGATGAAACTGACAAAGGAGATCACACTGGAAATGGAAAAGAAAATGTGAGCCTTCAAACATTCCTGAGGTATAAATTGATGGCAGAGTGCAATGATATTTAACCAACATGGAGGCATGACTCTTGTTCTATGTTATTTACCTTAAAACTCACTAAGACCTAGAATTTGTCATAATCAGCTACTTTTACCATCTGGCATTTTGTCATTGGCTCATTTTTTTCTCTGTGGTATTGGCAAAGGAATTTTTCAAATAGTTTACCCCAAAAAGGGCATTATAAATTGAATAAATTATCTTTGGATGTTATTTACTAACTGTAACGTTAAAAATATCTCTATATAGTTTTTATTGAGATATTTTCATATTTATAGTCCTAAGAATCAATTTCTTTCCAAACTGAAGTTTGGAAAGAAATTTACTAAAGATATCTTCCTATAAGGCAGTCAGACAAATAAGATGATCATTGAAGAAAAACAATAAACAATTTCCAGGGCACATAGATGTTCAAAGGATTTTTTTCTAGGTTTTTCAGTGACCTTTTTTGGGGTCTTCTATGTAGAGGATAATGTCATCAGTAATCATAATTTGAGTTTTGCCTTCCTTATCTACATAACTTTTGTTTATTTCTCTTGTCTTATTTCTTCTCATATTTTGAGAATTATATTGTACACAAGTGGTAGTAACAGATATTCTTATCTTGCTTTTACAGGGCATGACTTTTGCTTCCTTTCATTTATTATGATATTGATCATTGGTTTGATTGGTTTGTCATAGAGGTCCTTAATAGATAGCAATCTTCTATTCTTATTTACTTCAGGGTTTGTCTTCACTCATAGGTGTTGCTTTAGTCAACTGCTTTCTCTGCTTTCATTGTGTTGCATAGGTTCTCGGATGCTGTACTGGTGTTATTTTTCATATAGAAACTGTCTAATTTCTTTTGCAATATTACTCATAGCCTATTGAGTATTGAAGAGGTTTCTAAACACACAGGAGAAACCATGCAAGCATATAACTATAAATATCTTACAATGGGAATTTTTTTTTTTTTGAGACAGGGTCTTGCTATGCAGTTCAGGCTGGCCTTGAACTCACTTTTGTAGCCCAGGCTGGTCTCGAACTCACACCAGTCCTCCTGCCTCAGCCTCCCAAGTGCTGGGATTACAGGCATGTGCCACCACGCCCAGCTACAATGAGAAATTTTGGAGAAATAGTTAA
Organism: Myocastor coypus; assembly: GCA_004027025.1. NCBI lineage: Eukaryota > Metazoa > Chordata > Mammalia > Rodentia > Myocastoridae > Myocastor > Myocastor coypus. Next base: position 66,773 of record PVJA010003053.1, on the reverse strand, counting down.
AACATTATTTTTGCAATTTTTTCAAAAATAGGAAATATTTTATAATGAAAGGCTAAAAATGAGTTGCATATATGAGGTACATGGATAGCATATCAGAATATTTCATAACATTATCTCAAGAAAATATATTTATCGTTAAATATTTTAGTTTATTTTCCGTATAGAAAACCAACATTCCACATTTCTAACCGTCAAAGCAATGCATTTCCTAATTCTCTCATTTTAATATTGAGGCATTATGTTTGCCATCCAACCATTCTTGTCTTTTTCAAATAATGATATTAATATCCTTGTATCAGATTAGTAATATCTTTTAATTATCATGGTCTTATCAGGTCCACAGTACCTCAGGCAAATAGAAGGAGGTTTAGATAAGTGAGACAATTGATATGAATTTAGGGCTCCAGGAGGATCAAAACCCTCTCACAGCTTTTTAGTCTCTCTTCATTCTGACCAACTTCTTTAAGTGGCCTATATTTATTCAAATAAAGGAACAAGATACTGAAGAAAACATGGGAATCTAGCAGGACCTTGAGAAATATTTTTCTAAGAAGTAAATTACATAAATTAGGGAAACAACCTTATCTTTGGGTTGAAGTTTACAGTAAGAGCGCAGAGCTTGTAGCTACAGTCTCCTTTGAGCTCACTGGGGTTTGAGCCAAGCATCCTCGGCTGTCACCTTATGTTGTCCTTTGAGTTGACACAGCTTCACAAGCCAATGAAGGCCTCAGTGGGACCAGTAACTCAACAGAAGTTCACTTTCTATGTGTCCACAGCCCATCTCCAGACAAGTGCCTAAGCCTCAGGCGCACTAACATGGCAAATCTGAAAAGCCAATTGAGTAATACTAAATTCTGGTCAGATACACTTAATAGTGGTCTCCACCATTTTTTTTTTAAATCTTAACTAATGTTAGAAGTCTCCATTTATCTGTTAAATTTATGTGTGCAAGTGTGTGTTTGTATGGGGGCTTATACCTGAACATGTGAGTATCAAAAAGTTACTATTAACCATCTCACAGAGGTTGACACAGGATATTTAATGTATGGATTATTTGTTTATAATCTAAATTTTTAATTTTATTTAAATGATGTTAAATACATGTTATTTAACTCTTAAACAGGGAAGTGGTTTACTGTTAATTTGGGGGGATAGTATTTTTTTTCACTTTAACTGCCGAATTATCTAAATTATATCATTATGTATCATAAGAATTGGTAGTGGATATCATTGCCACTGTTAAAAATTATGCCTACTACTTGTCTAGTTGTTATGGTTTGTGTCTAGTTGTTTCCCCAAAGCCTCATGCAGTCATGGGATGGGGACTTTTAGAGTTTGAGATTAACTCATGATCCACTAGGATTGTGGATGACCCACTGGGATTATGGGTTTTAGTACTGCTGTGATTATAGGTGTGAGTGTTACAACCAGCTTGGGGCTGATAGCCTAGATGTAACATAAGCGAGAGGGAGAGGGAGAGGGAGGGGGAGGGGGAGGGGAAGGGTGAGGGAAAGGGAGAGGGAGAGGAAGAGGGAGAGGGACAGGGAGAGGGACAGGGAGGCAGAGGGAGAGGGAGAGGGAGAGAGAGACTCTGTTGCCATTTGTTGCTGCCTGGCCACCATGAACTGCTGCTCTCTGCCATGTGCCAGTCTGCCTCGGAGCCAGCTGAGTACAGACTGAAACCTCCAGCAACTATGAGCTAAATAAACCTCTCCTAGGGCCTGGGGAGAGAGCTCCATGACATAAGAAAAATAAATAAATAAACCTTTCCTTCCTTCATTTTGGGTGTCAGGAATTTGTCCCAGCAATAAGAGAAGAATAACTGAGACACTTGCTAGTGTGAGTGCATTGATTTATTACAGTTGATTTTTCTCTATGCAAATGAACCATTCTGAAATTTTACTTTAATACTTTAAGCAAAGAACATTAATGATAGTAATTTGAAACAAATTTTATGACAATGTACAAATATATATATATATATATATATATATATATATATGTATATATATATATATGAGACCAGGGTTCAAGTACAAATATATTAATGCATACATTTGGATCATTTGGATTCTTAAAATCCATTTTAAATAACGACAGTGATGCATAATTAAGTGGGGATTTAGAACATAATATTGCAATGGATTGGAAAAGAATAAATAGGGCACTGAAAGAAAAAGTATTTTGCATATATTTTGTACCAGAGGAAACAATACAACTGTATATTGCATTAAAACTTCTAAAGCAATAAAATAAATAGAATTAAGAGATGTTTTTAAAAAGTATATATTGCATTTTGTAAGATTTTTTCATTAAATAAATACAAATACTTTGTTTATACAATAAATTGGTAATACACCTAAATAGCTATTTCTCAAAAGAAGACATAAATAGCGAACAGATTTAGAAAAATGCTGAACAGCACTAATAAGAAGGTAACTATAAATCAAAAGCACAATAAGACACCATCAAGTAAAACAAATTTGACCAAATGAGAAAGATAACAAGTGGAGAGGATATGGAAAGAAGTCTGTGTATATTATTGTTAAATTTTTTAATTAGGATAGGCAATATGGAAAAGAGCATAGGGGTTCCTCATCAATTTAAAAAAATGTAAAATGGCCATATGATATACTATTACTAATCATATTTATTTATTTATTTATTTATGGAACCAGGGATTGAACTCAGGCACTTCCACTTGCCAGGCAAGCACTTATTCTACTGAGATATCTCTCTATCCTCCCCCTCTTTCTGTATATATATATATATATATATATATATATATATATATATATATATATATATTTTCACTGTTTGTAGAAATATGAGTGGAACTGAAGATAATGGTAGTACTAAATAGTAAACATTTTACCTCCTACAAGTTGAGATCACAGTGGTGGTTACCTGAGGGCTAGCACAGCAAGTGAGCAGTGTCAGTGTGGGGAAATGATGTTAAAGATGTAATGATTTAAGTTAGACAGGCAAAAGCAGCTTGAGGTGCTGTTACAAAGTAACTTGGTATTAGATAGCAGCACTACACATTTCAAAAACTAGGAAGGGAACTTTGAGATGTTTCATCATAAAGAAATGATATAAGTATTTGAGAAAATATATGTCTTTAGCCTGATTTAAATAATGTGTGATATGTTCATATATTGAAATTTAGGTGGGAAACGCTATGCTTCTGTGTATTACTTAAAATAAAATACAACAAATCAGTTGCTTGAAACAAAGCCTTTGAGTTTTGAGTAAAATGTGATCATGCAATTTGACCAGGGTTTATTCTTGTAACAAATTTGCTCACTTTTTGGATGGAGAATGGTTAAAATAACTTAAAAAAAATTTTTTTGGCCAACTCATCCCACTCTGGGGTTGGGGCTGGCATAGCCTGTGGTGCTAGGGATTGAACCACAGTCCCTACACTGCCTAAGCTTGCTTAAGCTTTAGGGCACTGAGCCATCTCACTGGCTCCCAAACTATTTTTGCATTGATAGAAATTATAAGTAATTATCTAAGAGGATATCTTTCAAGTGACAATCCTCACTTCTTTACAGTGATTGATTTGAAAATTAAATGTAGTAATATTGAATTAACTGCTTCAAAACTTAAAAATATTTTACCAGTTTTGAAAATATGCATGACTAAGTCCGGTCATGGTAGCATATTCCTATAATCTCAGACTAATGAGGCTGAAAAAGGAGGGTTCACCATAAGTCCAATCTGAGTACTGAAACCATGTACAAAATGCATTTATTTTATTTATTTATTTATTTATTTTATTTTTATTATTTTTTTTTTTTGCGGGACCAGGGTTTGAACTCACAACCTTGCACTTGTCAAGCAGGCACTTGTGCTGCAGAGCTATCTCCCCAGCCCCCAAAATGCATTTTTTAAAAAAGAAAAATATGTACATATACCAATTCCCCATGGTGAATGTAATCATTATTTATTTCAAATATGTACTAATAAAGATAAAAGCTAAACTTAAAAATAAAAGAGTAAGAGCTGGTGAGATAGCTCAGAAGATTAAATGCTGGCTTAGGCAAGCACGTGGATCGACACACCGCATTCCACACCAGCCCCGCCACTGGATGCACTGAGCAAACCACCAAAACCGGATATGGTGGTACATACCTGCAACACCAGCACTGGAGTGGCTGAAAACAGGAGGATCACTATGAGTCTTAGCTGTGTAGTAAGACCTTCCACAAAGTCCATTAAAAAAAGACTAAAAAATAAAAGGGATTATAAACATTGTCATGAGAGACACTACTCAATTAGTATACTGATTTTTCTCATGAATTCCTATTTATCCAGAAGTTTGGTAAATTCACAGCATGAAATAGAAAATTTGTGACTTTATTTCTGTATATTTCTTCTGTTCAGGAGGAATTCAAGCTAGATTTTCAAAAAATTAGTTTCTGTCCTAACAAATGATAATCTTGATATTAGGCTCAGAATTCCTATTTACCAGAATTTTGAAAAGAAGATGAATCTTGAACATTTATCATGATGTCAATGGGAGTGGCTCAGAAAACACAGAGCACACTAGTAAGGCATGCTTCTAAATGTGTTTGTGGCTGACTGAGATGTTGGACAGAAAACCAAGGGGAGAAACCCTAATCTTGTTCATGGCACCAACCAGTAGTGTTGTAGCCTACAAGGACTAAGAAGGAAAATAAAAAGGAAGTGTCTCAGACTAGGAAAACCTTTTGTCTTCACTATGGCCTATGGACACTAGTCTTTAGTTTCTTCAGCCTTCATACACATACTGGGGAAGCTACAATGAACTTCAGAGACTTGGACTTTGGGTTGGTGGTGCATAAGTGATCACTCTTGTTTTGCGCTGCAGCTGCATCCACTGCATCTGTAGGTGACTACTATGTATTCTTTGTCTTAGATTCTGCAAAAGGCCCTTATGCACCACCCCACCTCAAACCCTGTAAATCTCCATCAATGTCCTTCTATGATTTTACCTATAGTTTCTGTTGATTCTGTTCTGTAGTGAACTAATACTAATGTTCTCCATTAGTTCTGATTCACTGTGTAATATGTACTGAAAATCTTTTCACTCAGTTTTCTGAAGCATATGCTTAAAAGTGTCATGGATATGGTTGTTACAATCTTTCAATGGATCTATGCAAATGATGTGAATCATCCTCAGTTTAAGGAACTGTGTAGAGGACAAAAGACAATAGAGTTAATGATCATGCATTTTTAAATGCACATTCATTGAATTCTGGAGAATTTCATACTTGTTAAGTCCAATTCAAAATTTTCTTGAAACAAAAGGAATGCTTGTCAAACATTCAACAATGAGGACCAAAATCTCAGTATGATTTACATTTTCTCATCAATATTACATTGCATACAAATGAGAGCTTGAAAACTGAAAGGTCTATTTGGGATTTATATAATATGAATATTTATATTGAAAATAAAACAATGATAATAAAAACAATAATGACTTTAGAATTTTTTGCTTAGGTTAATGTGCATATTTTAAATGTAATAGCTAAAATTATTTAGCTGTAATTTGAAAAACATTACTTCTGATATTAATATATTGCTTTGGGGCATATGTATTCAAAAACTGATATTTTAATTTCAATTTTAATAATACTGAATTGACCAAAGAGTTAGTGTCAGAAAGGTGTAGTTTTGAAATGTTTTTACTTCACAATCAAATTTTTTCTTCTAAAAAGAAGATAGTTTTGCCAGAATGGGCAGGAAAGTAAAGCAGTTGTGGATATTCAAACTAAATAATTAACATGTTCGAAACAAATAGATAATCTACTTTAATGTCTATACATTTACCTTCTTACAAATATGGATTAAATCATATCAATAAAATTTAACATCAATTAACTATAATATAAACATAAAATGCACACCGGTACCTTTTTTGACATAGTAAAAAAGGGGGGTGTAAAATATTGTCTTGGTTACTTTTCCGTCATTGCTGTGACAAAATACCTGACACTGAAAATTAAGAAATAAAAGGTTTATTTAGCTCACAGTTAGTGGAAGTCTCAGTCCATACTTGTTTGGCTCCAAGGCAGAGTGGCACATGGTAGGTAGCAGCCATTCATGAAGGGAGAAAACAGCAAATCAGCATGAGCCTAAAGTGAGAGCCTCTCTGCCTTCCACCATATTCAGGATATCTGCCCCAGGGTGGGTGCAGCACTCACACCCATAATCCCAGCATTGGGTCATGATTTAATCACACATGTCAGAAACCTTCTGCAATAGTTGTATGAGTTTTTAGAGGAAAGATACACACAAACCATGACAAATATCAACATAAATTAGGTTGATTAAAGGCATATTCCATATATATTTATTAGTTTAGACTTCTTTAATCTTGTGAAAGGTCACAAATTTACAAATTTCGCATTGCCTTTTTTTTTTTTTTTTTTGTCTTTTTGAGACAGGGTCTTGCTGTGCAGTTGAGGGTGACCTTGAGCTCACTTTTGTAGCCCAGGCGGGTCTCGAACTCGCACTAGTCCTCCTGCTTCATCCTCCCAAGTGCTGGGATTACAGGCGTGAGCCACCACGCCCGGCTTTGCATTGTCTTTTTGATAGGTTGGATTACATATACTTTACTCATAGCTTTCATAGTTGATGTCATCATTCTAGATTGTGCCAAAACTAAGAGTATGCCACTAAATGGTACACTTTGAAGGAGGTTCTCTGTATTCAAAATGGTAGCACTTGAATTGTTTTTGTGATGACATAAGGCAATACCATTACAGATTCTGTGAAATTATAGGGCTCTTTGTTTCCTTGTTTACTGATTTTGGGCATGTGGACACAGTGGTACTGTATTACCCTTATTCGTTTTGGTTGCTCTAGATGGTATACTTTTTAAAATTCTTTACCTGAATGTGAATAAAGTTTTTATGAAAGTCAAAATAAATGTTTAGCCGGGTGTGGTGGCTCACGCCTGTAATCCCAGAACTTGGGAGGCTGAGGCAGGAGGATTGGTGCGAGTTCGAGACCAGCCTGGGCTACAAAAGTGAGCTCAAGGCCAGCCTCAACTGCATAGCGAGACCCTGTCTCAAAAAGACAAAAAAGTTTATATTTGAATATTAAAAATATAACATTTTCAACATTGTACAACATAGTTATTTTTGTTCCCAGTTCATGACAGAAATTGTTTAATCTGTTTTTATGAAAGGTATTCTAGTAATTACTAATAGTAAATAAATATAAATATTATAAGTTTTAACTTTTCGTAAGAACAGTATGTATAATGAACAGTGAGTGCTTTTCATAAAGGTTTATGTTTGAATATTAAAAATATAATGTTTTAAAAAATATATAATGTTTTCAAGATTGTGCAAGATAGTTATTTTTGTTCCCAGTTTATGACAGGAATTGTGGAGTATGTTTTTACAAAATGTGTTGTAGTAATTACTAATAATAGATAAGTATAAACATAATAAGTTTTCCCTTTTAAAAAGAACAGTATGTAGCTTGTATAAATGACTATCTAGCTGTGATATTATTTCAGTCTTAAAGCTATATCTAGAGCGAGTATCGCTGAATATATATTTACAATAAAAAGGATAACACGTGCTTATTTATAATAGGTTTTTTGTTGTTCAACAGATGGACCAGGTTTCCACATTTTTTGCATGTAAAACTTTTGTGTTATTTTTCCATTGTACAAAAGTGAACCTGATTTGGCTGATAGGAATAACAAGAAAGTCCAATATGTCCCTAACTTTTGTGTAGATGATTCAATCCAGGTGTGAAGGGGTGGTACTCTCTATCAGGGGAAAAGTTTTCCAGCCTCATGTTGCCACGAAATCAACTTACTTGTTCACATATAATTGAATTCACAGGATAATTCTATTATGTTACTTAAAGCACCCATTTCCTCTTAGATTTAGGATATTTATCGTCTGGCCTTATGCAAATGTTTTATAGGGTATCTCTTGTAAGAATATTCAGTGGTAAGAACTCCAGGATTTCCTAAGTGTTTACAGATGGAAATTGTGAATGTAACTCTTTGAGCAGATATTCAATATTTAAGTATAAAAAAAATCTTAAATAACAAGTACTATCTTGAGTTTACTGTGATGATGTTTAAATAACAGCTACCAACAATGGGCCAAAATAGCTAAGAATGTTGAATATAGTAAATAAAATGACAACTTTTTGATCTTGTCAAAATTGTAGTTGTGTAGCAGAGATGCACCACATTAAAATAATCAAATGATAGTCAAACAATTATCTATTGATGTCAATTGTGAATTGCTTTCTTATAGAGCTCTAAATTTGTCTTGTTGAATATAAAAGATTCCCATGAGAATAATATTTGGTTTTGTTGGAAGGTAAACATAATGTAACTATACAGAAAAAAAATCAGAAAGGAGTAGAGACATGTGAGTGCTAGAGCTCTTAAGCCGGAGGGAGGAGGACTGCAAGTGCCAGACTAGTCAAAAATTTATTGTGAACAATCTCAAATTAGCTATATAGAATACCCTGCTGAATGACATCTAATTTCTATTTTAACAAAGAGTCTGTTTCCCACGTTACATACCTTCTTCCTTGAAAATGTCTTTTAAGAGTTGCCATGCCTATCAATGAGATCTATCTCTGTCTCTATCTCTAGATGCTAGGTATAAAACAAAGTAACTTCATTCTATTTAAATAATTACTAAAATAAGCTCATGATGTGAGTGTAGTTTGCATGGTTTGAAAAATACAGGAGAATAAAGCCATTGAAGCTGACCAAAATATGTACGCACTGGTATTCAACAGAGCTGAAAAATTATATGAGATGCACTACTATGCGTGTCAGGAAACATTAATCCTATAGCACTATAAAGCTCAATATTTGTTACATATACAATTTACTTTTTATTGTTTACTTCGTAATTAGTTTTCTTTCTTTGCCTCAAGAGGAAAATAGTTTATTTCTAAGTTTTTAAATGGAATATAAAATAATAAATAATTAGATATAATACAGAATCTCACTAAGCAAAATGATAGGAATTCAAAAATTCCACAATGGTTGTTATATTATTTGAAGATATTGTTACCTTCAAATTAGTTGCTCAGAGTACCATATATAAGCACAGAACATTTCTTAAAAAGTCAAGAATTAAAAAGAAAAAAATTAAACATTATTTGTTCATTTCAATAGAGCAGTAAAAAGCAGCAGCACAATTATTGAAGCTGTCCCATGTATGTACATATATATCTATTCTCCTTCATTTTTTTGTTTTTCCCTTTCTCTCAGCCCAGTTGCTCCTTTCTTTTGAATAGTTAATTTCCCTTTTACAGTATCAATTATACCTAGTGGATTTTATTTACTCTTTCAGGATCTTTTATTAGGGACACAATAAATTAAGGTTGAATTTCCTTTTAGAGAAGAAATCGCATCAGCTATCTTCATATTTCTGAAAACGGATACATTAAAATATGTCACTTTGGATCATGATTTCCAAATTCTTGTAGAATATTCAATACTCAAATATTCTTTATGTATTTCCACTATAATTGAACATCTTCTTAAAGCTAATGCTTACAAATCCAGTTGTCTTAAAATACATAAATGTCAAAATATTTTTCAAATTCATTGAATTTATAGTGGTAACTATTTGAACTATTAGGAATATATGTCAGCAAGAAGGCTGACAAAAATGTACTGGATAATTATGGAGATTTTGGAAACTAGGATTTTAAGTTTTTAAAATCCTAATTAAGCTTTTGAGATATCCAATTGTCAATTTTATTACTTTTGGCATATTTTGATATTATTCACTCTTACAGAAATTGGTGCAAATTAAAAAAATGATTTAAAATATAGTAATGTTAAAATACATTGTGTGGGGGCCCGGCAGGATGGCTCAGTGGCCTAAAGCACCTGCTTGGGGAAGCTTGGGCGGCTTCAGGGACCGCGGTTCGATCCCTGGCACCACATGCTGCGCCAGCCCTGCCCTTGGGGCGGGCTGAGCCGGCCATGAAAATGAGTGAATAAACAAACAAAGGTTCTGAAACAATAAATAAATAAATAAAAATTTTTTTAAAAATAAATAAAAATAAAATACATTGTGTGGTTAATATTTATAGGGAATTATATACTTTTAGATCTCTCTGGTTATTTGCCTTAAGGAACAGTAAAAATCATGTCAAATTTTCAGATATATCAGTAATACTAACAATGTAAATTTTGAAAATTAATTTTAATTTTCTCTAGTACAATTTCCTAATTGTTCTGGAAGACAATTTGTACAGAAACTAATTTTTCAAAAAAAATCCATTCTGGAATGTTGCAAATAAAATATTTGTATTTTGCATGAAATTCCTGAAACAAACTACATTTCTTGGTTTATAGTCAGATTTTCCTATGCAGTAATTTCCTGGGTAGGTAGGGGGCATGTCAGGTGGACAAATAAAATTAGTTTGCATTTTGTGACTGAAAGTGGCCCCAGCTCTCTTCCCCTACTCTTACAGCCATGCTTTTAGCCCCAACTAGAGAGGGCATTAATATTACACTACAGGTTTATTAATAGCAACTTGCAGTGGTCAGTCTTAGCTCTTTCAGAATTGTGTAATATCAATTGGAGAAATTTTTAGGCCCATATCTTGTACCCTGGGCAACTACTATAAAGCTAACATCGTGTAATGCATTAACTACTATTTTTTCTCTTATTTTGTTATGAAATTTTATTTTACCTTTTCTCCATTAAATAAATAATTCAGTTTTCTGTTCCTGATTATTGAACATCTAATTGAAACCTTATGCTTCATGATACTAGATGTAGTTCTGGAAATCAAATACTTACATACTGGAATACATATAAATAGGAAGAGAAAGATACTGATAATGTGCAGTTGATTTCTTAGGTAAGGAGCCAAGAATACATGAATAACATCAAGAAAACGAGTAACATGAAATGGTCTACAAAATCTGATAGTGTTTTATTTGCTGAATGTTCTAACTACATGACTTATATACTGGGTAATTTTGAGATGTGCTAAAACAAACAGATGCAGTGATGAAAAAACCATGTATTCCATAGGGAGCTGTGTGCTGTCTCTTGAGTTATCAGGATGATTTGCATAGCTACTCTATTAGAAATCATGAGGGGCTGGCCTCAGAGCTCAGTGGACTAAAATGCCTGCTTACGCAGAGCACAGTGGTCAGATTCAATTCCTGGCATGCTATTCAGGCCCCACCAGAGGGGTGCACTGAGATGGAGATTGAGACTGGGCAAGGTGGCATCCGCCTGAAATCCCAGCACTTGTGAGGCGAAAACAGGAGAATCACTACAAGTCCAATCTATGCAGTGAGACCATGTAGACCCTCTCCTACAGACAGGAAGAAAAAAAATCAGAAACCATTAGTCAGCCAACAACATGGCCCTCAAGTGTGAGGGCATTAGTGACATTGTCTATAGCCTCTGCAGCACCCTGTGTGGACAGCCCATTGTTCCAGGCTCCCTTATACAATGGATAGAAATCACAGTCAAAAATTCTTTTGAGTATTTAAGACGTCACTCTGAGATTTAGAATAAATACCTGACAATATATTTTTTTCTTTATTTTTATCAATATGTTTGATTAATACTGCTTACATTCATTGTGTGGAGTTGGTACACATGCATGACTCATCCCAGTTCTTTTCTTCCTTCTCTCTTCCTTCCCTTCCTCCTCCTCCTGTCTTATTAATTGACGCAACTCTCAGCATCCATGAATAAAAACTGATGTCTAGGAAAGAAAGGTGACATTAGTTTACAAAGATAAATCTTTGTCTTTTTTCTGTAATAACCAGTAACTTTCAAATTGTCCCTAGTCATTGTGAACATCCAAAGGTCTTATCTCCTTCAGTACATCTCTATAAGCTTGCTGAATGTTATTCTGGTACCCTAGGGCCAGTGGCTCAAATAGGTCTGTTAGAAGTCAACCAAGTATTTAGTTTAAGAACCAACAGATCTAAGGCAATAGAACTTGAAACTGATTTAAGTTGTACACTTCACTTATTAAGTCTGCAAAATAATAAAATTCCTCAAATAACTTGTATACATTCTCATAATACTCTTATGAACTTTATGTGCTATTTCAGTGACAAAATTGGTATCCTTTAAGTTCTCAGTTTCATAAACATAAAAGCTTTCTTAAGGTGTGATGTGAGAAAGTATTTAGGTTTCAGTGTGAGCAATCAATCATATTTTTCTCTACATGATGAATCCACTACTTCTGATTTCAAATAGCCAAAAAAAAAAAAAATCCAATAATTCAGTAAGAAATAAGAAGTACCAAAGTGAGGGTGGTAAAGATAGAAGAAAAACAAAGTATAATGCCTAACACTGTCTTCACTGAATGTTTTTGTCAAAGCATAATTATAGTTTCTTGATTATGAAACTCATGATAAAGAATGGTAAGAATGACAATATTAAGAATTAAGATTTCTATACATTCTATTGGAAATAATAGCTGACAGAACAAAAGCACATATGAAGGAAGAAAATAGACACTAAGAAAATAATTAAAGAATAAAGGATAAAATATACAGCAGTGACTATTTTAATCTTTATCAAACATTACTGAATTTTATTTATTTTAAGATGTTACATATTTTAAAGTCTTATTTAGAAGCTATTTTTTATTAACTTAAGTTATTGAAATGCGGTATAGGAACTCAAGAATCCTCTTGATATTTCATTGCTCTGGTGAAAAGCTTTCGTGACCTAATAATGACTTTTTAAGCTAGATCTCATCAATTGAATTTTCTTGACATCTCTTCCAAATATCTGGTAAGTAGGCTTAGGTAATGCAAAGCTTATTAGGAGCATGGTGGTAAAAGTTTGCTGTTTGGGAGCCAGGGAGATAGCTCTGTGGAATAAGTGCTTGCCTGGCAAGTGCAATGTCTTGAGTTCAATCTCTGATAACACACACACACACACACACACACACGCACACACACACACACACACACACACTGCTCATGGTGGTGAAGAAACTTGTGAAACATAAAAACTGTGGTGATATTTACAGATGCATTTTAGGATCAAATATTAATCAATGAGGAGAAAGCTGATAGTCCTTCAGTGAGTTGTCTCATAGTTTTCTAAGATCAGTTGAAATAATTTAAGTTATGTGAAGATTTCTGAGGACTTTACTAATTTGGCTTAAATTATTGTATTCATGTACCTGGGCATGGTGGTGCACGTCTGTTATCCCGACACTCCAGGGGCTGAGTCAGGAGGATTTCTGTGAGTTTGAGGCCAGCATGGACTATGAAATGAGACTCTATCTCAGAAAGGCAAAAAAAAAATGCATTCATGTATTTAGTCTGAGTATTAGAGACAGGAAACTTTAACAGTGAAAACTGTTTATAGACTATAGTGGCATGATAAGTTGGAATTCCATACTGTTGACAACTAAAACTCATCAGTAATACAAGTCAATTTATGTTGAACTGAAACATTTTCCAGGATATAGTTATGTAGTAAAATGTGGCCAGGAGGGTCTAGCCAAAGGAATCTTCATATGAGAAATCTTAACTCTAAAATTTTATCAGAACTAAATGGGCATGTGAATCAAGAGTCCTTAGTGGGTTTCACTGAGCTTCATGCACTGTGCTGACTGAGGCAAAAGACTAACTTCTACTTTTCTTATCTCTTTCATTGTATGATATTGTGGTATATAATAATTTGTATTGGGGATTTTGTAGAGGAACATAACACATCATAATTCTTTTATTTTTTGTCCCCTTCCCCTTCTAATGTTTCTTGCTTCCTTCTTCTTCCTCTTACCTTTGTTAAAGAGCACTATTTCAATTTTTCTTCATTTGTCTTGTCTATCCATTTTATCTTCCGCACCTCTTCTATTGCTGGTTTCCCTCAAAATTTAAAAAAAGAAGTACTTACTTCCTATTATCTATCTCAGCACAATAGACAATAGCTAAATCATAGAAACAGACTGTATGTTTATCAACAGGTGAATGTATAAAAGAACTATGGTATTTATACACACACAGAGGACTACCTGCCAAAAGAAGAATAAATGTAACACATTTGAAGGTAAGTGGACACACCCCAAGACTATACTGCTCAGTGAAATATGTCAGACACACATCAAGAATCATGTGGTTTCTCTTATATGAGAAATCTAACATATAATTAAAGAACAAAATTTGTCCTCTTTTATGAAATAATCATGTAATATTGTTGCAATTTTTCTTAATTTTCTGTGATTAAATAACAATTTTGGAGTGTGTACAGTTATCTTTATGTAATTTGAAAAATGATTTTTCTGTAATATATCTGTTATGGTTTGTGTATGCATCTTTACCTCTCCACCCCACAAGCGTCATGCAGTCATGGAGCAGGCTTCCATAGCTGTGGATTGACTCATGGTCCAATTCTAGTATTGTGGCAGTAAAGGGAAAGGTAGCCTGGGGAAAGAGGCATGCTCCTGTTCCTGCTCCTCCTCCCATTTTGCTCTCTCTCTCTCTCTCTCTCTCTCTCTCTCTCTCTCTCTCTCTCTCTCTCTCTCTCTTTTATATTTATTTATATATTTTTGCTATCTTCTGCTGCCATGAACTGTTGCCCTCTGCCATGTGCCACTTGACCTTAGAGCCAGTCAAATATGGACTAAAACCTCCACAAACTGTGAACTAAATAAGTCTTTCTTTCCTTAATTTAGGGCATCAAGTATTTTGTCTCAGCAATGGGAGAAAATAAACAAGACACTGTTTCTCTGAGTCTCCACTATTTCAATTCTCTCAAGACATCTTTGGAATTCTCCAGACGCTGTCTTTAGTTATAGGGTTGAGAAGAGACACTGGGGTGTGCCTGTCACCTGAACTAAAGGTGAGTGTTTGTTTATGTATTTATTTATTTTTCTGATGATGAGCCTTCTTTTATTTTTTAAATGAATATGTATTTATTTATTTATTTTAAATATAACAATGGTTATATTACATATTTTCATCATCGGATCAGGTTAGATTAATAGATACAGATATATAAGATTGATCAAACAATTAAACATTAACACTTTCAATGAATATTACTGTTTCTTTAACAGTTGACACACTGCATATTGTCCTCACAATAGTTATACAGAGCACAGGGTGTGGGCACGACATACCTTCCAGTTGATATTGGTAAGGAAAGAAAAAAATTTAGAGTTCTTATATTAGGGAGACTATATGATACTTACACATGTAGGTCTGGTTGTGAGTATATGTTCAATATACATCCATTTATATATGAAAACTTCCAGCTTATCATTCTTTATAGCTGAGTAATATTCCATTGTATAAAAATACCACATTTTTTTCAACCATTCTTCCAATGATGGGCATTTTGGTTCTGTCCAAGATTTGGCTATTACAAATTGAGCTGCTGTAAACATAGGTGCACAGACATCGCCATGGTATGATGTTTCAGTTCTTCTGGGAAAATTCCCAGTAGGGGCATAGCTGGATTGAATGTGATTTCCAGTTCTAGGTTTTAAGGATCTTCCATACTGCTTTCCATAATGTCTGCACCAATCTGCATTCCCAGCTGCAGTGGTGAAGAGTTCCTCTTTCCCTACAGCCTCTCCAGCATTTGTTGCTGATTGATTTCTGTATGATAGCCATTGTTTCTGGAGTGAGATGGTATCTAAGTGTTGTTTTGATTTGCATTTCATGAATGGCTAGAGATGTGGAGCATTTCTTCAGGTATATATAGGCTTACAGAATAGCTTTCTCTGAGAAGTGTGTGTTCATCTCAGATGCCCATTTCTGGATTGGGTCTTTGAATTTTGGAATCCTAATGGCTTTTAGTTCTTTGTAGATTCTAGATAGAGGACCTTTGTGTGAGTACTTATAAGTTAAAATCTTTTTGAAATTTCTGGGTTGTCTTTTCACTCTGTTGGTGATTTCCTTTGATGTGCAAAAACTTCTTGTCCAGAGGAGGTCCCATTTGTTGATGCTTTCAAGTGTTAAACATGCAATTTGATTTCTGCCCATGAAATTTTTGCCTACTCCAATGTCTTCAAGATTTCCGCCAACTTTCTCTTCCAGGAGATTTAAAGTTTCTCTTTTAATATTTAGATATGTAATCCATCTTTACTTTATTGCATGATGATAGACTAGGGTCAAGTTTTAGTTTTCGGCATGTAGAGAGCCAATTTTTCCAGCCAATTTGTTAAACAGGCTATCTTTCTTCCAGTAAGCATGTTTGGCCCCTTTGTCAAAAATAAGGTGGCTGAGTGTGTTTGTATTTGCTTCTGCATCTTCTAATCTATTCCATTGATTCTCAGATCTATTCTTTTGCCACTACCATGCTGATTTTATTATTGTAGCTTTGTAGTATAACTTTAGGTCAGGAATTGTAATGCCTCCTTCCCTACATCTGTTGCCCTGAATTGGCTTTGGAATTCTGGGTCTTTTTTTTGTTCCAAATAAATTTTAGGAATGACTTCTCCAGTTCTGTGAGGTGTGTTGATGGTATTTGGATAGGCATTGCATTAAATCTGTATAACAATTTAGGGAGTATGGCCATCTTCACAATGTTGGTTCTTCCTATCCAGGAGCAGGGAATATCTTTCCATTTCCTGAGATCTTCTGAGATCTCTTTTTTCAGAGTAATGTAGTTTTCATTGAAAAGGTCTTGTATTTCTTTACTTAGGTTAATCCCTAAGTATTACATTTTCTTCGGTAGTATCATAAAAGATACTTCTTCTCTAATTTCTCTCTCAGTGTGTTTGTTATAAGTGTAGAGGAATGCCACTGACTTTTGTGTGTTGACTTTGTAACCTGCTATGCTACTGAATGTGTGTGTTAATTCCAGTAGCTTCTTGGTGGAATTCTTTGTGTCTTCCAAGTAGATTATCATGTCATCTGCAAATAATGATAGTTTTACTTCTTCTCTACCTATTCTTATTCCTTTTATTTCTCTTTCTTGTCTACTGGCTGTAGCTAATGATTCCAGAACTATATTGAATAGTAGTGGTGATAGAGGACATCCTTGTCTTGTGCCAGATTTGAGACTAAAAGACTTCTGTTTTTCCCCACTTAGAATTATGTTAGCTGTTGGATCATTGTAGATGGCTTTTATCAGGTGGAGGTAGAGACCTTCTATTCCATTGTTCTGTAGGTCTTTGAACATGAACGAGTGTTGGACTTTGTGAAAGGCCTTTTCAGCATCAATTGAGACTATTTTGTGATTTTTGGCTTTGGCTGTATTGATATAGCATATTGCATTTATAGATTTCCATATATTGAACCATACTTGCATCCCTGGGATGAATCCTACCTGGCCATGGTGTATAATCTTTTTGATGATTACTTGTCTTCTATTGGTGAGGATGTTATTGATGACTTTTGTATCTATGTTCATGAGAGAAATTGGCCTGTAGTTTTCTTTTTTAGTTGTATCTCTCTCTGGTTTTGGTATCAGTGTAATATTTGTCACTAGGAATGATTTTGGAAGGATTGCTTTCTTTTCAATTTCATTGAAAAGTTTGAGGCGTGTTAGGATTAAGTCTTCTATAAATTTGTTGTAGAATTCAGTAGTGAGTACATCAGGTCCCGGGATTTTCTTTGTCAGTAGGATTTTTATTACATTTCGTATTTTACTGGTTGTTATTGGGTTACTGAGAGTTGTTATATATTCTTGATTGAGACTGGGTAATTTGTACTTTTCTAGGAATCTGTCCATTTCATCTGTGTGGTCAATTCTGTGAGAGTAAAGGTTCTCAAAGTAGTCATTTATGATCCTTTGAATGTCTGCTGTGTCTGTAGTAATTTCATCCTATTCATTCGTTATTGTTTGAATTTGAGTCTTTTCTCTTTCTCATGAGGTTAGCTAGGGCTTACCAATTTTGTTTAATCTTTTAAAGAACCCGGTTTTGATTCCTTAATTCTTTTTTTTTTCTCAATTGAGTTGATTTCTGCTCTAATCTTTATAATTTCCTTCCATCTTTGAGCTTTGGATTTTGTTTATTCTTCTATTTCTAGTCAATTGAGGTGCTCCAGTAGAGTATTTATTTGTTCCCGTTCTGTTTTCTTAATGTGTGAGTTCAGAGCTATAAATTTCCCTCTAAGAACTGCTTTCATTGTGTCCAGTAAATCAGGTAGGTTGTGTTTGAATTTTCATTAAATTCAAGATTTTGTTTAATTTCTTGTTTAAATTAATCTGTAACCCATTGGTTCTTGAGAGGAGTGTTGTTTAATTTCCATGTATTTCTGGGGTTCTTGTGGTTTCTGTTCTCATTTATTTCCAGTTTCATTGCACTGTGGTCAGATAATATGCACGGGATAATTTCTGTTTTCTTGCATATACTTAAGCATGAACTATGACCAGCTTGTGGTCTATTTTAGAAAATTTCCCACGCCCAGTTGAAAAAAAAAAAGTGTATTCTGAAGTAGTTGGCTGGAACATGGCACATGTCCACTAATTCCAGTTCTTTTAAATTCTGGTTCAGTTCTTCTCCATCTTTGCTAAGTTTTTGTCTGCTGGACCAATCTTTTTCGGATAAGGGGGTGTTGAGCACTCCTGTTAAGATTGTGGTATTGGATATTAGATTTTTCATGTCCATTAAGACTTGCCTTATATAACTTGCTGCTCTTGTGTTGGGTGCATACATATTTATGAGTGTCACCTCTTCATCTTGACGTTTTCCCCTTATCAATATGTAGTGGCCTTTTTTGTTTCGTTTGATCAGTCTTGGTTTGAAGTTTAAGCTGTCTACAAACAGGATTGCTATCTCTGCTTTTTTCTGAGGTGCTGGAGCATGTAGTATTGTTTTCCATCCTTTTACTTTTAGCCTGTGAGTTTCTTTATGAGTTAAGTGCTTTTTTTTGTATATAGCATATTGTTGGATTTTGCTTCCTTAGCCATCCTGCCAGTCTATTTCTTTTAATTTGAGAATTGAGTCCATTTACATTGATGGTTATGACCGAAATATGTTGACTTATGGGATTGACATATTTACTTACTACTGTTTACCACTTTTTCCCTGTGTTTAATTGAGCACCCTATTTGGTGGGATCTTTCTGTTTTCATTTCTTAAGTTTGAGTCATTCTGATCCCTTTTTAAAATACTTTCTGGTATACTGTGTAGGGTTGGCTTTGATGTCATGAAATTGTTTAGTTGTTCCTTTTTATGGAAGTATTTCACTTTTCCCTCATATTTGAAAGAGAGTTTTGTGGGGTATAGCCATCTGGACTGAAATTTGTTTTCACAGAGGACTTGAAGCACTCTGCTTCATGCTCTTCTTGACTTCGTGGTTTGTGAAGAGAAATTTGCTGTCATTCTGATGGATTTTCCTTTAAATGTGATGTATTTCTTTTCTCTAGTGGCTTTTAGTACAGTATTCTTTTGCTGAATTTGTGGAATCTTGACTATTATATGTCTGGGTGTGTTTTTAGTCAGCTTGATGCTATTTGGGTTTCTGTATGCTTCAGTTACCTGTATGTCTGAGTGTTGTTTCATATTTGTGAAGTTTTCTGTTGTTACTTCTGCCCATATTCTTTTTATATCCATTGTATTGACTCCTTCTTTCTCACTGATTCCTATTAATCTAACGTTCATTTTGCATCATCTTGCAGATGTTGAACTATTTTTTCCTGCATCCTTGTTGTTTTTAAGTGAGACTTTCTTATCTTTTCACTTGCTGTGACCACGTCTTCAAGATCTGAGATTCTATCTTCACTTTGGTTCACACGGTTTTGCCAGCTTGTAATTGAGATTTAATTTTCTTGTATATCTCTCTCAAACTGTTTCATGCGATCTATTTCTTTCTTATATTGTTCACTCAGGGAATCCATCATTTTTCTATTCCCTAATTTTTTATTAATATCGTCTTTAATGGTAGTAATTTCTTTTATTATAGTTATCCTCTCTCTCTAATGCAGAGATTATTTCTGCTCTGTTCTCCTGTCTACTTTTCTGCAGTTGTTCTGCTACTTTAGATGATATTAATTTAGACATGTCTTTTTTAACTTCAGTGGTTATTTCTGCCCTGGTTTCCTCTATATGTTTCTGCAGTTGTTTTTCCACTTCAGAGTCTATTTTTCATACATTTCTTTTTTTTATTTGACATGTTATCTGTGATCTGAGTTGCTCTATACATTTCCTCACTTGTCTGTCTACCTCAGAAGCTATCAATTCAGAGATTTTATGTGCATGATTCTCATTTTCTTGTAGAGTAGTGTCTCCTGCATCTGTTACAGGTGGGTTTGGGACCTGAGATTGCATTTTGCTCCTTGTCTGTATCATTCTGTATAGCAGTGACCTTTGGTGCAGGACTGCGTGCCCACGTTTAGTGGTTCAGTCTGGGCTGCTGGGTCAACTGAGCTGCTTTTAGCCCTTGCAAGGGAGGTTTCACTCACCTGGGGGGCCTCACTGCTGAGTAGGCTAAGCTTGTGTTGAGCCTGAGCTCTGACTCAGATGGTGGGCCTGATGCTGATTAGGCTATGTTTGTATCTGGCTGAAGATCTGAGTCACATGTTGGGCCTAGTTTCTGTTTCAGCAGCTTTCACAGTGGGCCAGAGTAGGTCTAACATGGTCACCAGGCCAGAAACGACTGGCAGGCGGGCCAGAATACTCACGCGAGCAGGTCTGAGACCTCAGGCGAGCGGGCAGGAGATGTCTGGTGGGCAGGTGGGAATGTTCAGGCAAGCGAACCTGGATGTCTGGCGGGCGGGCCTAGTGTTTGTTTAGACTCTGAATTTTTCTTTTTGTCTCATATTATGCATTATATAGCAAATATATCATTAGAGTGATGAATATGAACATAAATGCTTTTTTTTATTTTAGGGAAGGGTCTATGGGGTGTTCAAGTTCTCACTACTAGATCAGACTCATAAACATCTGCCTGTTTACAGCCGCCCAAGAGTTGGGATTATAGGCATGCACCACCATGCACAGTCTCAATTTCCTTCTCAGCTTGCCCCAGGGGCAAGACTCACACAGTAGGCTTCTGGATCAAGCCCTAGTATTCTTTTATTTTTTGTATTTAGTACAAGGTATACAGGGTATCACTGCACAGATCTGACTTGTAGTAATCCTCCTATTTTCAGCCTGCCAAGCACTGGAATTACAAGCACACACCACCACACCCAGTCCCCATTACCATCTCAGTGGGCCCTGGCAGAAGGGCCAGCACCACAACCTAGAGGTGGGCTGGCACAGCATGCAGAAATTTGAATCCTGATCCCTGCATCTGCCTAAGCAGGCATTTTAATCCACTGAGCTATCTGGCCAGCTGTATTTCTACTATCCTTCACTTATTTGTATAGGCCCAATGTTTGTATTCAGGTATTTTAATGTACCTATTACATAATATATATTACACATAGTATATATTATATTATATATATTACATTATATAATATATATATGAATATTTTGTTACAGGCAATTTATTCAGGCTTTTAAATACTTTTTATCTCTTTTACATGTTCATATATCATTAGTAATTTGCAATGCTGATAGTATTTTTTCCTTAGAGAACTTCCAAGAGGATCTGTCACAGTCTTCTCGGTCATAAGAAAGTTCTGGAAAGTTGTCAACTGTAATTTATTTTTTACCTTTATTCCTCCCTGTGAAATTGTCTTTTGCTTATCTGCCAATTCTATTTTGTCTATATATTTTGTTTGACAAAATTTTAATACGATATGTCTGCAAATAAGTTTTTCTAGTCAGTTCATTGCCTGGTTGGTTTTTAAGTTGTTGGGTTGATGTTCTTTCAGATCCTTGAGTATCTTTTGCCTGTCACTGATTTGGAAAACTTGTAGCCATTAATTTTCAGATATTTATTTATTTTCTCTCCAATCTCCTTTTATGATTTACATTGCATATGTAGAATAATCTGCGTTATTTCCTACCATTTTAATATTCTATCATTTGCCCCCATGTATGTTGCTAATTATTTCTATTAATTACAAGTTTTCTGGTTTTTATATTTTCTATATTAAGAATTATGATGAGTTTTTTGTTACTCTAACTTGTTCAATAATTCTACTTTGTTTAGTTTCCATAATTTCAAATGTTTGTGTATATATATATATATATATATATATATATATATATAATTATGTAATTGTGTTTCATTATTACATCATTGTTTCATTGAATACTTTTCTTGTCACTGGGATACAATAGCTGATACCTACTAATTGAAAGATAAAAGGCTTACTTTAATTCAGTTTGTACAGGTGTCACTGTAGGTCAGCCTGACATGGGAAACTGTGAAGAATGAACTATTGTTGTCCTTAAGATGCAATGTCACTTTTTCATAATGAAAAATATTAATTCATGTTTTGGATTATTGTAATTCAGTGATTTATTGGTTTCCGGCATTTGACTTGATAGAATGTATTTTTCTTGGTGCCTGCTGCTTTTCTATTATTATTATTATTATTATTATTATTATTATTATTATTTTATCTTTAAGCAGAGACTATGTTCAATACTCCTGATTTGCTACCTGAGCCACCTGAGCTAGTTTTTGCTGGGTGTTTCTTTTCTTTTCTTTCTTTATTTTTTGGTGGTGGTACCGGGAATGAAACTTAGGACCTTGCACTTGTCAAGCAAGCACTTATTCCACTGAGCTATCTCCCCAGTCCCTATTTTAATATTTAAAGCAAAACTGCACTTGCTCTCTCCTACTCTGTTTAAACATTTTTATTTTCTTTTTGAGATTGAGTTTTACTATGCAGTTCAGGCTGAACATGAGCTCATTTCATAGCCCAAGCTTGTCTCAAACTCACACTGATCCTCTTTTCTCTGCCTCTTGAGTGCTGGCATTACAGGCATGTGCCACCACATACGGCTTCTCAGCTTCAGTCTTAAACAAATGTTGTATCACTGGAAATGTTCTGTTCTTTTTTGTTGCATACAATAGACTGTTAGCTATTCATTAAAGAGAATCTTTCTTTGAGAGGTTTATAGTTTCTTACTCCATGCTGGAGAGCGAGAAGAAACATTTGGTTGTAGATTCATTTTTTTCCCCACTTATCAACAGTTTTCCATCCCCAGGCCTACACCATGACAGCCATCATCTCCTGCATAAAACATGTTATTTGATACCAGTTCCCATACCCTGCAATTGACAAAGCTTTTCTCCATACTTCTGTCCTATAAGTTAAAGAAAATCAGTTATGGTCTTCACAAAATAATAACGGTTGCAAGGATTTTTTTTTTCTGATAGAGGGTCATGTAGTATCTGTCCCAGACAAATACATTCTCAAATATCATTTTTATTATTATTTGCATTTTTTTATTGAAAGTCATGTGATAACTTTGTAGTCTCAGTGCTTTGGCAAGTTGTGACTTGTAGCTTATGTGGTATTTGCTTCCTTTTAAGAGAGAGAACGATCCTCTTCTATGTTTCTATATCCTAAGAGAAATCTACCATCATTTTTTACTACTTTTAATAAAAAATAATGCAACAGTTTCAAAACATGTTAGTAGTACATTCCCAATAATTGATACAGTGCATATTGTTGTCCTCATAGTAGTTATGCAGAGCACAGGATGTAGATATGATAATTTTTCTAATCATTATTGGAACAAAAATTTCTCATTGAACTAAGAAAACATACTTGTATGCATAGTGCAATATTTCATAATCACAGTGAGTTATTGAAAGAACTGGCAATGTCAGAAAGTGTTGGTTTAAGCCTTTAACAGCTCAGCACACTCATCTAGGTTTACATTTTATGCCTCATAGTTAAGTTTTTCTACTGGGAGGTTAAGGGCAAGTTAAAGCAAGACCTGTATAACAGAACATGTGTTATGTTTTACGGTTAGCTGTTCTCCCAAAGCTTCATGTAGTGTTATGGTTTACGGCAAGTTGTTCCCCAAAGACCCAATCCAGAAATGGGCATCTGAGATGAACACACACTTCTCAGAGAAAGAAATTCAGTAAGGCTATAAATACATGAAGAAATGCTCCACACCGTTAGCCATTCATGAAATGCAAATCATAACAACACTTAGATACCATCTCACTCCAGAAACAATGGCTATCATACAGAAATCAGTCAGCAACAAATGCTGGAGAGGCTGTAGGGAAAGAGGACCCCTTCTCCACTGCAGGTGGGAATGCAGATTGGTGCAACCATTATGGAAAGCAGTGTGGAGGATCCTTTAAAAAGTAGAACTGGAAATCCCATTCAATCCACCTATCCCCCTACTGGGAATTTTCCCAGAAGAACTGAAACATCATACCATGGTGAAGTCTGTGAACCTATGTTTATAGCAGCTCACTTTGTAATAGCCATATCTTGGAAACAACCAAAATGTCAATCATTTGAAGAATGGTTGAAAAAAATGTGGTATTTTTATACAGTGGAATATTACTCAGCTATAAAGAATGATAAGTTGGAAGTCCTCATATATAAATGGATGTATATTGAACATATACTCACAACCAGACCTACATGTGTAAATATCATATAGTCTCCCTAATATAAGAACTCTAAACTTTTTTCTTTTCTTACCAATATCAATTGGAAGGTGTGTCACGCCCACACCCTGTGCTCTGTACAACTATTGTGAGGACAATATGCAGTGTGTCAACTGTTAAAAAAAACACAAGAAAACAAAAGAAATGTAATGTTTATTGAAAGTGTTAATGTATAATTGTTTGATCAATCTTATATACCTATATCTATTAATCTGACCTGATCTGATGATGAAAATACATAATATAACTATTGTTAAATTTAAAAAATTAAACTAAAACAATAAATTGTATGAAGGCTGCCTACACCAGGGCAAGTGTAGTGCTCACACCCATAATTCCTGCATTGGTCTATGTGTCACAAATTCTAGAAGCCACCCCAATAACTGCATGAGGCTTGGAAAGGACAACTAGACATAAATCACAGCATTCTGACCCTGGCACCTAAATACTCATGCATATCCTTTTATGCAAAGACATGTTAGTGAATCTCTTAGAGTTATCATATACCTAACAGTTTTAATATTGCTAAAAAGTCCAAGTCTCAAGTCTCCTCCCAATCTAAGTAACACTCTCAGTTGTGAGCTGTTATACAAATGAAGAGTTCAACAATTCAGTGTTCTGTGGCTCAAGGTAAATGGAACTGCGATTCCAAAAGGCATAAGCAGGTGATACAAAGAATGGAACCAAATTAAGTCCAAAATCCACCAGTGTAATCATTACATCCTGTAGTTCCATGTAAAACACTTGAAACAATCTGTGGCAAGTTGTAAACTCCTAAGAGATTGTGTGATTTCACTTCAGTGTATGTAGCTCCCATGAGTCTTCTCTTAGGCCTGTTTTTGCTTTCACCTACAGATTTCATTAGATGAAACATATTCCTGGAAGTTTGAAACTCCTGTGGTCTCTACCCTACATTTGGCATCTCATACACACTACCACACATAACCCTCTCAGTGGCACATTTTCTGGCCTTGCAGGCCTTCTGAAATCTAGGTGGCAGCTGTTTTAACTTCAGAACTTGTGCAATCTGCATTTGCCTATATTCAGCACCACATTAACGATGTCGATGTCTGCTGCCAGCTGGATTAGTATCCACACTTTCTTCCCTTTTGGCTATAGAGTGTATGAATTGCTGAGAGGAACAAATTTTCTAGGGTGCCACCATTTTAGAATTTGGTGTGACTTCTAGGGTCCTTCTGGGACTTAAAGTAGCTACCATCATCTCAGAGCATGTTGCCCTGTGGCTTTCTTCTCAAAGCTGTCTTTTACTTTCTCAGTTTAAAGGGTAGAGGTTTGCTGTTTTGATGCCCTCAGGTCATGATTTATGTTCTCTTGTTTTTTCTCTGGAATTGAGCTATTAAGCTCTACCGCTCAAACAGGAAAAAAACCCTGTTTTTGTTGTTGTTGTTTGTTCTTTAAAGAGAATTTTTAAAAATAATAAACATACAGAATTTTACTAAATAATATTACAGGAATTCAACAATGTTTGTTATATGTTATAATGTTGTCTTCAAATTAGTTGCTCGAATTATCAGTTATAAACATGCAAATTTGGTTAAAAATTGCAAAAATTAACAGAGAGAAAAAATGTAACCATTAACTGCTCCTTTGAATAGATCACCAGAAATCATTAATGGAATTATAGAAGTCACCCTGAGTATATACATATATATGTTCTTTCTTTCTTTCTTTCTTTCTTTCTTTCTTTCTTTCTTTCTTTCTCTTTCTTTCTTCCTTCCTTTCTTCTTTCTTTCTTTCTTTCTTTTCTTTCTTCTTCTTTCCTTTTCTCTTTCCTCCTTTTCCTCATATCAGTTGTTCCTCTCCTTTGAACAATTTCCCTTTCACAGTATATATTATAACTTTCACATTTTATTTACTCTTTCATGTTCCTATGCTAGGAAGATAATATGATGCTTACACATGTAGGTTTAATTTATTTTACTCTTAGTTATGGTCCAACCTCTATGGAAATAGTGCAGAGATTTTTTTTTAAATAATAGGATTAGTAGTCCCATTCAACACAGCCATGTCTCCTCTGCATATTTTTCTAGAAAAAATGAAAACATCATACTGCAACAATATATGTGCACATATGTGCCATTTGTCATAGCTAAGTCTTGGAAACAACCTTAATGCTCACCAACTGAGGAGTGGATAAAAAATACATGGTAATTTTATATAATGGAGTATTACTCAACTATGAAAAAGAATAGTCTTCAGCTCTATCTTTGCAGTCCACAGATTAAGAGAAAATTCTTTACTGTCTAAACTCACAATATTTGAAATCATTCCTTTAGTTTCTACATTTTTGATTCTCAACATAAATGTGGCTAAAATCCCCCCCAAAATATCCATGTCACCACCTCAACATTAGACTGCCTTAATTTTTTTCTGCCAATTTAATTAATCTCTCAGGCAAAGTCTGTGGACAAGAGCATAATGTGGACAAACTTATTATTACCAATCCATAGTACACATCATTTGGAGTCCAACAGTCAGGGGGCTTCCATCCTAACGGAAACCGCTAGAGCCTGGTCTTTATCAACAGTTTTCTAGTCTTCTGAGCTCTGCCCTGAATTTCTCAAACAGAATACTCTAAGGCCTTCTAGCTCTATTCTCTCTGGTGTCATTTCTGACCCTTTCCCAACTCATGCCCCAAGCCATTTCCAAAGGCTCTTGAACCACATAGTCAAATACAGAGACACCAATAACCCCACTACTCTGGTATCAAATTCCGTCTTGGTTACTTTTCTCCCATTACTGAGACAAAACATCTAATGCAGGACACCTACCCCAGTGGTGTATCATTCACACCTATAATCCTAGCAGTGGATAATGCATCAATGAAAAACTAGAAAGCTGCCTCCATGACTGCATGAAGTTTGTTTCTCATCTAGACACAAACTGTAACAGTGTTTTATTGTCTCTAAATTTCACAAACTGGGCTCAAACTTTTGCATTTCCTGCCTCAGCCTTCCAAAGTCCTGGCATTATAAGAATGACTTCCACACCCATAATCCAATTTAATATTTTGTATTTAAACTTGCTCAGTTTTTTTCATGGTTTAATAACCTCATTCCTTCCAATGCTAAATAATTCTATTATATGAATATATCACCATTTATTAAGCTTGTTTGCTTATAAATTTTAAGAATTATGAATACAGTTTCTGGACTATCTCTGAACAATGTTCTTACTGATCATATATTTTCTACTTCTTGGTTGAATACCAAAGAGTCTCACTGTTCAACTCTATGGAAAGAACATGTTTAGGTATATGATAAATGGGCATACTATCCCTTTCTTCTTTGTTTTGTTTTGCTTTGGTTTTGTATTTTGGAGACAGGGTCTCCCTAACTAGTTCTGACTGGCTTTGAACTCATTATGTATGTAGTCCAAGATGGCCTTGAACTCGAGACAATTCTGTCCAGTTTCCTGAGTGCTGGGATTACAGAGTGGGTATCATCATGTCCAGCTGTCAAACTATGTCCCTCACTTGCTAAGCCATTTTCTCTTCCTGCCAGTATGTAATGAACATTTCTGTTTTTCTACATCATGATTACACTGACTATTATCAGTGTTTTGGATTTTGTCCGTTCTAATTGGGATATCATGGTAAAACTTAAGCATGTTTTATAGGACAACATTTCATAAGTTTACTTGCCATTGGGCTATCTACTTGGCAAAGAATATGTTGAAGTTTTTGCTCATTTTTATACTTCATCCTTTATACAGGCCAAGTAGTGATTTTTATGCATTTTTAATTGGTTATTTTTTTGGCTATTTTTATCATATAATGAGTAAAAACAGAGATCTTTTTTTTTCAATTTTTTTATTGTTTAAATTTAACAATGGTTATATTATATATTTATATGAAGTGTTTTTTGAAAATATTTTATCCCAGGCTGGGGCTTGCCATTTCATTCACTTGGCAATGTCCTTCATAAAGCAAATGTTTTAAATTTCAAAGATCTATTGTTCATGAAGATTTATTTGTGTATTTATTTATGGTCTTTTTAAGACAGTGTTTTACTATGCATTTTAGGCTCTCCCTGAAGTTTAATTGTAGCCCAGCCCAGGCTGGCCTTGAATTTATAGCAGTTTCTTGCTTCAGGCTCCCCAGTACTAGGATGACAGGTGTGTACCACTATGAGTTAATTCTTTCATGGATTATGCCTTTGGTGTTACAACTAAAATGTTGTCACCAAACATCATAATCACTAAAGCACTAAACCCCGAATTATCTGAATTTTAGCCTATGGTATATAATCTTTCAGTGCTTCTTTAGTTTTATCTTACACTTAGGTGTGCAATAAATATTGAGTTAATTTTCATTAATAATCTAATTTCTATGCATTGTTTACATTTTTTATGGTGATACCTAGTTATTCTAACAGCATTTTCTAGAAAGACTGTTTGACCAACTGTCTACTTTTGCTTCTTTCTTTCATTTGATTGTTTATTGATTTGATACAGGCTCTCACTAAGCAGTTCAGACTTGTAGTGATTCTCCTGTCTCAGCCCCTCCAGTGCTGACATTACAGCTGTGCTTCCACCATGCCTGGTATGGGGATGGCTTAGCATGCCTGGTTTCTAGGGAATGAAAACGATGTTCTTGCATTTGCCACTGCTGAGCTATCTCTCCGGCCCTCTTTTTACTGCTTTGTGAAAAATTAAGTGATTATGTTTTGCTGGTCTGTTTTTAGCTTCTATGTTCTCTTTCGTTCATTATGTTAAAAAGAAAGCCATAAGAATCATAAGTATAATACTTAATAGCATATGAGCGTTACTAAAATTATAACAGAGGAAAAAATGGACTAGATTCAGAAATGATCAGAGACAGCATTTTGTAAAACTGATGAATACATCAAGCTACAGGTAAAGAAGTTGAGGCAGTATCAGCTAAGAAATATAACATATTTTTCAAAATCATAGCGATGAGAAGTTGTAAAGAACAAGCAAAAACAGACAAGTAAAAAATCCCAATCATAGCAGTTGATATTGCAAAATGTAAGTTGAAGTCTTTTGCTAGATAAACAAATGAAGGTAAATAGGGTAAAAGGTACATAATCAAACGTAAATAAAAATAGTTGCCTGTGTATCTATTTAAAAAAAAAAAAAAAGAAAGCATAACAGAGCATAAGGTACACAACAGTTGAGAGAAAAAACTGAGGCAGGAGTTAGTGAGATAAAAATGTATTTAAAATAAAGGTCAATAAAATGCAAACGTAACAATTAGAACAGATCATTTGAATTAATAAGCTAGCAATAGTGAAATCGCTTAGCAAAGCAGAAACAAATATGAAACATATAAGACTGAGAAAACAGACTTTATAATACAATATATTATAGATAAGTTAAATAAATAATATTGATAATTTGTGTGAAATTAATAAATTCCTAGCTAGTGAGTTAAATCAGTGCAGAAATGTTAGCCTGGCAAGCACAAGGTCCTGAGTTCGATCTCTGGTACCAAAAATAAATAAATTCTAGAAATATAACATAGTAAAACCATCATAAGAATCAACAGAAAGTGTGGATGATGTTGTAATAAGAAAAGGAATTAAATCCCAAAAGTTCACTCTTGTTCTCCATCTCACGCACATTCAAGCCCAGAACTCTGTACTGACGAATCTTTATAAAGAAAATTAAACAAAGAAATTTCAGAAAAACAAACTTCGTGAGAAACTGGTTAAGAAATGAATGTATACAATATGTCCCTTAGAAAATTAAACTCCATGTGAAAATGATGTTTCCTCATGTATTAGACAACATTATTCATAAACATGGAGTAAAAATCTCCCCAAATATATATATATATATATATATATATATATATATATATATTTAAGAACTCAACAAAATATAAAACTAAAAGTAAAGAATCATCAACTCGATGTTATTTTAAAAATGTATGGTTGTTGAACATCAGAAAAATAAGTTATATAACAACGGAAATCAAAAATGATTATTCAGTGAATGCTGAATTGATTTAGCAAAAATTCATTTTTATCTATTATAAATATTTAGTTTTATCCAACTAAAATAAAGCAAATTTCTGTTGCTTTACCCATTTAATAGATCATGGTTATGACAGGCCCAATGAAGTAATACATTTTTAGTTATTGAATGAATTATGCATATATTGTATTATAAACATGTACATATGTACATATGTGATCATTCAAAATATCCCACATATAGGTCACCAAAATGAATGAGGGATATAGTACACAAATTATAAAATCAGTAAATGTATTGAAAATAGCATTTAATGTTTTTAATTAAATATAATCAGACATTTAATATTTAAGAGTAAGCACAACAAGTACTTGTAAAATGTCTACAAAATAATTATTAAATGTTATTTTAAAAACCGTAAAGTGAATGAATGAATCAAAGGAATGGTAGATAACTTGCGTTGCAAGATTAGATGATTCCAGTTTTTCAAACTGCAAAGTCTTTGCAGATTCTCTGTGGAAGTTTTACAGACATTTTTTGTAATTTATGTTGAAAATTAAAGGGTCAGTACTTGTCAAGGCACACTTAAAGAAGAGCAAGCTATCAAGATTTAGCTTATTAGGAAACAAATGTTTTTACAAAGTTATGGTAATTATAAAGCACTGCAGATGTTAGCAACCGCTGCTTTTAGCTGATTATGTCTTTAGTATGTAAAACTGATTTCACTTATTTTATTTTTCTAACTTTTTTTTTCTGAAAATATATCTCCTTCAGTGTATGTGAAATCAGATCTTGATGAGTTATGAATTTTCAGAGGCAGTTTTTACTTTGCTTCCCTATGATACTAATGCTTTTGTGTTGCACAGTGTAATACCAATTGGACTAGAGAACAATGCATCATGGTAGAGATCTCTTTAGTAAGTGCTTTTCTCTTTATTCTTTGCCTGTGATTCAGTGCACAGGTATATAGTCAACATGAGTCCAAATTCTACCAGTGCCTTTCAAGGAGAGAACAATAATAATAACATCCAAAGAACAAACCACATATAGACATTTAATTTCAAATTTGCTAAAACAGTTTTTAACTCTTTTAATAGATTGTGAATGTAAGGAGTAGTAAATAGTGTTGAAAAATAGATTGGAAAGTAGAAAAATACGGAAAAACTAGAAGTACAATAGAATGAGATAAAATAGCATAAAAGCAATAACAAAGGATTACATATTTTGATGATATTATTTTCATGATCCAAAATAATTCAGTAAGCAGGAACAGGAGGTGTTAAAACATATATGAAGGGGCAGATAGAAAGAAGAGATCCTTGTGCAAAGTGTTAATGGCTTTATGAAGTTGGAACCAAAAATGGTGCATCTCTCTGTAAAAAACCAATGGTAGAAGGCCCAATATACAAATTTTGGTGAGGGTCAACCCACAGGTCAATAGAAACCATCATAGAAACTAAAATGCTAATCCACATCCATCTTCAGCATACTGCATTCCTGATTTTTCTTGCCTTGCAAGAACATTTATTTATTCCTCTTCCTCTGAGGAGTTCCAATGTGAGGTTCCCTGCCAACCACAAACTTCTTTATTGCTGGCTGTAATCTAAACATTTACAACTGCTATAAAAAAAAAAAAAAAAGCAGTGTGGTTATTTTGCAAAAGCAAAACTAAAGCTCTTACAAATAGAAGTTCTACTTGACCTAGATGTGTGTATCCTTTGTATAGTCTCCAAAGAGCAAATTTATAGCAATGCAATTCACAATAGCTGAGCTCTAGAAATAATCTAGATACCAATCAGTAGTTAGAAGAGAAATTAAATGTGATATATACTTAAGAGTGGTGTGATGAGAAGACACCCATTTTTCACTACAAATGGCTATCAACAATGATTGTTATTTGTGGGCAGGAAGTTAAATAGACTCAAAAGACATTCAAATAAATTATTGCTACATTTAACGATGAGCAAACTAGTAAACATCAATGAAATACAAATGAAAACCACAATATTATGCTACAGTCCTTCACTGAAATGACTAAAACGAAAAAGACAGAAAAGGTGGAAAAGGTGCAGAATAATTGAAATTTTCACTACAACTGTAAAGAAGTGTAGGACCACTTTGGTATACACTTGAATATATGCATTTATTATGATACGATTGCATTTCTAATTTCTACTCAGATAGGTAAACATGTATGCTGAATGTCATGTACAAAAATATTCATAGCAGCACTATAATAGCTCTAAGTTGGAAACAAAAACAAGGAAATAGTAAAATGTTCTTTACATAAGATTAAATCACAACAGGTAGCATGCATACATGAACCACAATTCAGCAGCAATACTGATCTCTTTTTATTTTCCCTCTTTTTAAAAAATGTGTTTGGTACAGAGTCACACTATGTAACTCTAACTTCTGTAATAAGCCCCTGCAGCCCTGAGATTACAAGTATGCACCACCGTGCCAGGTCTCTATCATGAGCTCAGAGGGCCTGTGGGCAGGGCTGTTATGGCATGAGGTACCTGGGATCTAACCATGGTCCCTGCAGTTGCCCACACAGGAACTTAGTCGACTAAACTATCTTGCTGGCCCTAACACTAATTTCTTCAATTATAGGGTAAAACATATAATGATAAAGATTGAAATGTCTTACTTCAGTTTTATAAATGTTAACAATAAGAGAAGCTGCTCTGTGTTTGTCTTAGAACTCAACTAATGGTCACCACCAGAGAAGAAGGAAATGGTGGCTGGGAAAGAAAGCAATGAGACCTGGCCTCTTAATGTTTTTTGCTTGATTCCTGGGCTGCAAACCTAAGCTTGATGAGCTATTCTGTATGTGTACTAGAAATACAAAAAACAAAGTATGAGTCTACAAAAACTAGTGACTGCATTTATTTGAGTAGAAGAGTCTTTTACAAGTAACAATAATTATTTATAGAATTGACATAAAGAAAAATAAAATTGACTAAAAAGTTTTAAATTTGTAGAAAGGAAATTCTCACATTAAAATAAGTGAAAACAGGCAGAATGAATACAACACACTTGAAAAATAACTGATTTTCTTAGCACTGAGTGTACATAAAGCACTGTGCTGAGTGCTATATAACCTTTTACACAAATATTTAGATAAATAAATGTGATTCAAATGACTTTAGGGATTTTTAGATTATAGAGATAATTAATAACAAAGTTAGATTTTATTTTATTTTATTTTATTTTTTGGTGGAACCAGGGATCAAACTCAGGACCTTGCACTTGCCAGACAGGCACTTGTGCCCCTGCGCTATTTCCCTGTACACTAGATTTTAATTCTATAAATTATAATTTTGAAGTCTCTTTCATGATAGTTTCTTTTGAATGCCTGATAATTTAAATGACTTTAGGACACTGAAGTTCTGAGTTTGATTACTATACAAGACACAAAGTTCGACATTTGACCTTTCTTAGCACATTCTAGGTGATATTAATGTTAACATCTCACGAACTACACTTGAAATACAGTTCTGAGATCTTTCAGAATATGCTTCTTTGTCATCTATATTTTTGTCCCTTATTTGTCTGGAGGCATTAGAAAGAAGAAAGACAAATAATTCATTGATTACATCATGAGAGATCTGAAAGTCCAGTAGGAATTTTTAAAATGACTATTAGTAAGGAATTGTTATATGATTCAGCAGTGTGCAGACAGTGAAGAATAAGGAAATCTAATAAGTAATGATGAACACAAAAATATTTCTGGTAGCAAAATTAAGAGCAGAAGCTTTTGGGTTATGTAATTTCTTAGTGTCATATCACAATAAAATCAACATATACAGATAGGAAATATATATAAAGTATTATTAATTGTATACATTTATGTATTTAAGACTTTTTATAAACTTTGTTTTCTGTAGTGGTATCATTTTCAAACAATGATGTACTCAGTGCTTTTACTTCTTAATAAACAGTGTAATCTGCTCCAAGATATGACTTATTTGCATACATTTATCTTTATCTGTTGAGAGCTCACACCACAATAAGTAAACATTAAAAATTTAATCTACTGCTAATAGATTTTACAAAGATACACATTTCAACTAGGATCACAAGGTATTAGAATTATCCTGTCATTTCTATCGTATGAATATGTACTTTACTTGTTAAAGCTCAGCACTGAATTATGGATTATTTTATTTACTGTGTCAAAAATTTTCTTCATTTAACAGGTGTCTTACAGTCTGCGTAATTTCTGCTTATAAAGTGATCTAAGCAGTTTAACATTTTAATTAGTGTAAATAACCTTTGGTCTTTATTATGAAGCCATGAAAACTATTTATTTTGTTACCATTTTATTAGCATTATTGTTTTCAGGCATTCCATAGATAAGATTGCAAATAAAATATCTAGGGGAAGAAAGTGTGAGTTTTGTAAGTATGAGCTTAATGTTCAATTAAAATATAGAGGATTTGGGTCTGGGGAGTTATCTCTGTGACATAACTGCCTGCCTGGCAAATGCAAGGTTGTGAGATCAAACCTCAGTCCCGCAAAAAAATAAAATATAGAGGATAAAAGTTTAAAAGTTTTACTCTAAAGATTACCTGAAAGATATATAGTACAGAACATAAAAATTTTATCAACATTACAGATAATGTTATTTGTTTATGAGATGGCCTAATATTTGTCTTAACTTTTCGTAGGACACCTGTGAAGAAATGGCTTGCTTTCAGTGTAATTGGTAGTGCACAATCTTCAAAATGTTTTACAACATGTTAGACAGTTTAGTAAAGAAATGGTAGTTCAGAGCTCAGCACAAATCTGTGAAATATATACTAAATAAAAAATGGTGTCACACTATTTTAAATGTAAGGAACTGAGTGAATTTAAGGAAGGAGGCAAATAGTATTTTAGTAGTTTGAACAATAGATTAATACAGGACCCCCCATGTTCTATATCTTTTAGTAACTGAAAGTAGTGCAAAATATAGGAAATTCAAAATCGGATCTACATGCTCAAGTGAAAATTACATGTCTTTGAAGTAAATCAGTACAAAGTTGGATAAAATATAATCCTATCAGGTTTCCTTCAAGGTTTTCAAAACCTCACGTACATTTTTTCTATTATTTTTAGTTAATATATCTAATTGTACAAGCATATTATATACATACGTGGATTAGTGACATAATTAACTTATATTTATTATCTATCATGTTAATTACATACATCTTTAAGCAATTAACGTAGAAACAAACATGTAATTGTCAATAAGTGGTGGGAATATATACTGTTAGAGGATGATCAGTTCTATGGAAAATATGTAACACAAGACTCAGAAGAGTAAGTGTTCAGCTGGAACTGAAGAATAACTAGGTACCACTAACACAATAAACACTGGATGTTCTGGTCAAGGGTTGTACTGGCAGATCTCCAGGATAGAATTCAAAAGAGCTGAGGCAGGAAGATACATGCACAAGAGAACGAGGCAGGAAGGCACATGCGTGAAAGAAGTACAGGTGGGTGGGTGTGCTTGTGTGTGTGTGGGGGGGGTGATTATTATATCCTCCAAGCTATAGGAAAGTTTGGAAGGATTCTGACCAGTGAAGCGATATATACAGATCTTTGTACTCATCAAAGTGAGGAGAGTAGAATTGAGATAGCAAAGGCATGGAGACAGGTTAATGGGGTACAGAGGTACAGTTAGCCTTTTCAATGACTGTGCATTCTTGAGGGGTAAGGGTAACTAAATTTTCTACATGGATAATAATAAAACACTTTATCCAAATTCCAGCTTTTGCTGAAGGAAAAGACCTGGAAGCAAGACTACGAGTCAAGTCTTGAACCAAACAATTTGAAGCCTACAAGTGCAATTTAAAAGAAATTGGAGATCTGTTTCAAACTGGAATACCGGTGAGGGGCTGGGGAGATAGCTTAGTAGAATAAGCACTTGCCTGGCAAGCACAAAGGCCTGACTTCAGTCCCCAGTTTCAGGAAAAACAGAAGAACTATTGAATACTGAAGGGACCTAGAAGTAAATATAACCACAAATGATTTAGGCCTTTGGCACAAGGCAACAGAAACAATTCTAAAATTGTTAAGAGAGAGGAGGTAGACTGCTCCCAAAAGTCACAGACAGGTATACACCAAACTTCAGTGCAATGTCCTGTTATTCTGAGAGACCTAAGAGAAATCTGAGAATTCTCTGCTGATCCAAATCACCACATGTGGTTCTGTATTTTAGGAACATACAAAGAACTCCAGCTCAGTTCTTTATGTCAGTATTTCTGGCTGCAGTAAAACCAGGTTAGACCAAGGTGCATTAACTGAACTTATACTTTGAACTTATAAAGTGTCCATAGGAAACAATTTTTGACTTTTAATTACCCAACACCATTGGCTGACTTTTAATTTCTTGAGGGTAGGAGAAAGCTATACCATATACATGTTAACTAGATTTCAATAACAATGTAGCAGAATGTCTTAAAGGAGGAAAGGGTTATTCTGGATCTTGGTTTCAGAGGTTTTTGAAGATAGTCCATTGAATATAGCCTGCTGTTTAGCAAAAGTATTGTGGTATCAGAGTGTGAAAGGAAAAATTTTTATGTAAGATGTCCAGAAATCAGAGAAAAGGAAAGAACCAGAGGAAAAGGGGTCAGAGACCAGAGAAAGCCCACGAGGTTACACGCCATGATCCCGCTCTTACCTAGGTCCCATTACCTTCCAGTTCCATTACCTCTTAATAATGTCAAGGAATTCTGACTTGAACAACAGCATAATCACTGATGAAGGCTCCTAACCCAGATCCGTCCTAATCCAGTCACCTCTGGACACCAAGCGCAAGCACTTTTCGCACGTGCATTTGGAGACCATTTCCCATCCAAGCCATAAAAATGTATAATAGGAAGTGACAGTTATTACCCTCAGTTTATGGCATGTCTTTGCGTAGTTAAAAAGAATTAAATGAAAGAAATATTTGAAAGGCATCAATAAGTCTAACATATGCTTATTAATTAATTTAAATCAATGTATTTGGTGCTTTTAAAATAAATATTGATTATCAGAGGAGAGATTTGAAGAGATTATAGGAGACAGAGGCAAAGAATAATGGTAAATGGACAAAAGAAATCTTACCTGAAAAGTAAATTTTACTAAAGTACATTTAAAGAACTAAAATATATTTAGTTCTACTATAGCTTGCATAATGTCTACACACTAAATTAGGCACAAGTAGAGAATGTAAGAGCTTTGAAGCTTACTGTCTTTTCATCCAGTGATCTCTATCTAAATTACACTGCAAAAAAAGAAAGGAACAAATGAACTGTCTTTGTTGTATTTTTCATTGGAACAGGTTTGCAGTGCGTAATGATTGCATTCACTGTAAGAAGTTGCAGCCAGGCGTGGTGGCGCACGCCTGTAATCCCAGCACTTGAGAGGCTGAGGCAGGAGGATCAGTGCGAGTTTGAGACCAGCCTGGGCTACCAAAGTGAGCTCAAGGCCAGCTTGAACTGCATAGTGAGACCCTGTCTCAAAAAGACCAAAAAAAAAAAAAAAAAAAGTTGCTACAGGTACATCACACATTTCATTCCCTTCTTTGCTTCATGTACTCTCCTTTAATTTTCCCAGCATCTGATTTATTTATTTAGCTTATACATCTCTATGAGTTCACTTAACATATATACATATTGGAAACCATACTAATAGATCAAAGAACAAAGAAAATATGGAACTTAAATGTACTAAATCAAGATACACATTTAAATTCAATGTCCATTCAGAATTACAATGCCTTTTTTCTTTTTTCCTATTATCTGTTGTTGTTGTTTTATGTCTTAATTTAGAATTGCAAAAATAAGAAAATTTGATGGAAGAGTTGTTTTTATCACCATACAAGACAGTCCAGAAATTCATAATCATGATGCTTTGGAACTGGTCATTAGAAAAATTAGACTAAAAGATTCAAGTGTGACCAGAATAAATTATATTACAAGCTTATTTCAGGACCAAGCACCAAGAAATATATTCCAATTTAATTATGTGAAATACAGTACGGTAATTACTCTGCATTCTGCCCTTCAAAGTTTATAATTTTAAAAAGGAAAGGAGAATTTAAAAAGAAACTGCTGGGGCTGAAGAGATGGCTCAACAGTCTAAAGCACCTGCTCAGGCAGGCTTAGGGACTGCCAGCCATAATATTAAAAAAGTAAAGAAATAGAAATGAAAAAAAATAAAAGGAAACTGCTTAAAAGGAAAGAAAAATGTGGATGGGGGAAACAGAAGGAAAGAATAAAATGAAACACACACACACATATGCAAGACAGCCAAGATAATTGTAATTCCAATTTCTATTAATTAATTGAAAGGAACAGTTAGAGCTTATATGGTTTTATCGATTTTGACTACTCTTACCTGATCACCTGAGTAACTACTTTGAAGATAACAATATGCAATACAATAACCAATGTTAATTTCCTCTCATGTCATTTTGAAATTCTATATCATTTCAGTTTTTTTCTCTCTTAAAATAAAAAAGCATTGCGATTAAATACAAAATCAGTACGTAGGAAGATTATTGAATTCATATTAAATATATTTAATGATCCTCAAGGTTAAAAACTTCAATAAATAAAATTATAGATCTTTTGTTATACAAGTTAGCCTATTTGAAAGGATATGTAAATAGCTCCAATTACTCATATTTCAGCATATCACAGGGAATATGAAACTTTTATTTAGAAGCAATTTTTAAAATGTATCAGGTGCAGTGGCATAGGAATGTACTTTGGGCTTTTGGGAATTTTAGCCAGGATTAGTGTAAGTTCAAAGATAATCTGGATTCCTTGGTGAGTTCAAGACCACTACAACTCTATCTTAAAGCAAGCAAGCAAACAAACAAATCAAAAGTAGAAGATATCATGGAAATAAGTTGTCTAAAAATTTGCAGCAGTAAAGATACCACAGGTATGATGCAAACATTACTCCTTTCCCTTTGTGCCTTCCACATACTAATCCCAAACTCAACTACAATATTTTATAATGACTTTCTTTGAATAGTTTCTAAAATAATTACTTCATAAAATATTTTCATCAAAAGATGGCAGCAAAACTTATAATACTTAACTTTTATGAGTTTTTTCCTGCATGTCACCAAACAGCTTGGAATATTTATAAAAACTATTTTGCTTTCCTTAAATGGCTAATCTGTTGAAATACTGCTGTGCACGAATAATGAAGCTGCACTGACTTTTGAAGGCACTGGAATGAGAAACTCTTCATAATATTATCAGCTCCAAAGGAAAAATAAACATCTCTGCTCCTTCAAAATAGTAGAAATAGTTATCTAACATTTTAAAAGTTTTTAAAATTTTACTAGAGATATTTCAAAAATTACTACAACATATATTACAACAGAGATTCTTTAAAATACAAGATTATTTTGGAAATATTTAAATGCACATGCATGAAGTTAGACTAAGAAACAGCTCATTTGGCTGTAGAATTATCTTAACAGTTTAAGTGCCTGCCTGGCAAGCACAAGGACCCAGATTTCATCCCCAGTACTGCATGCCTACCCGGCCCAGCACTAGGTGTGCCAAGCCAGCCACCTGAGACCAGGCATGGTGGTGCACTTCTGTAATCCCAGCACTAGGGAATCTAAAAACAGAAGGATCACTACAAGCCCAAGTTACGTAGTAAGACCCTTGTTATGGTTTATGCCTAGTTGTCCCCTCAAGGCCTCATGTAGTCATCGGACGGGGACTTCTATAGATTGAGACTTGACTCATGAGTTACTGGGATTTTGTGTTTTAGTACTGATGGGATTATTGGTCTGAGTAGGGCTGAGACCATGGATGTGGTCTAGGGCAGATATCCTAAGGCAGAAAGTCTGATATGAATATAAAGAGAGACAGAGAGACAGACTAGAGCTGTTGCTCTCTGCTACCCTGTTTGGTTGGCTACCTCTGCTACCATTTTGTTGCTGTTCCTGCCACCATGAACTGGATGCTCTCTGCTCTGTTCCACTTACCCTTGGGCCAGCCGAATATGGACTGAAATCTGTAGTAACTGTGGGCTAATAAACCTTTCCTTGCTTCATCTTGAGTGTTGGGTATTTGTCCCAAAAATGAGTAAAAAGTAACTAAGACAACCCTGTATCAAATACATAACATAAAAAGCTCGATTAATTTTATGATGTATACCTAAGACAATGTACAGTGAATGATCTGAATTTTTAAAATGAAAAATAATATTGTGTGGTTCTTCTAAAAATTGTAAATTATCATTGAGCTATTTCTAAACGATCTTTTTAACTGTTTCTTCTTTAATGATATCTGATATACTTTTAGCCAGATAAATTTGAACATCAGCAAATGTTTCCTGCATAAGGACATTGTAAAAGACAAAGCATACTCCTTTATCATTGTCTTAGCCACCTCCCAAACACCTGGTATCTACAACTTAAAAGAAGGAAAGTCTATTTTAGCTCCAAGTTTAGTTCATGAGCATACCAAAAAGAACATAGTGGAAAGCAAAACTAAGCAATTCTGTTCAACCCATGGTAGACAGGAAACAAAAAGAGAGACGAGTGGGGTGGGGCAGAATCCACACCTCCAGGGTGACCTCCAGGTCACCCTCCACCCCAGTGCACTGGTCCTTTCCACTAGGCCTTACTTAACTACCTCATGTTTCAGCACAAATCCCAGGATTCACCTGTCTTGCAAACACATGAGCCAGTTGGGGAATATTTTAAATTTAAACCATAAGAGGGAAAAATAATTAAGAAAAATACAATTGAAAATTTTACACACAAAGTCATCAAGTTTGAATTTCATGTCTAATATAGAGAAGCTTTTACTGCATTTTTAAAGAGAATATATCAGCTATTTCCGTATCACCTATGCATACAGAGGATAATTAAGGACTATGAGGGAGACTCTTGGTCTTCTGCATTTTCTCTCCCTCTCTCTGTCTCTGTCTCTGTCTCTGTCTCATCTTTCTGTCTCTCTGTCTCTGTCTCTATCTTTGTCTCTGTCTCTGCCTCCCTCTCTGTCTCTCTCTGTCTCTATCTCTGTCTTTGTGTCCCTCTCTGTCTCTGTCCCTGTCTCTGTCCCTTTCTCTGTCTCTCTGACTCTCTGTCTTTGTCTCTGTCTCTGCCTCCCTCTCTGTCTCTCTCTATCTCTCTTTGTGTCCCTCTCTGTCTCTGTCCCTGCCTCTGTCCCTTTCTCTGTCTCTGTCTCTCTGTCTTTGTCTCTGTCTCTGCCTCCCTCTCTGTCTCTCTCTATCTCTCTCTTTGTGTCCCTCTCTGTCTCTTCCCCTTTCCCTGTCCCCGTCTCTGTCCATTTTTCTGTCTCTCTGTCTCTGTCTGTCTCTCTGTCTCTCAAAGAAGAAGAAGAAGAAGAAGAAGAAGAAGAAGAAGAAGAAGAAGAAGAAGAAGAAGAAGAAGAAGAAGAAGAAGAAGAAGAAGAAGAAGAAGAAGAGTCCATCCAAAATGGTGTGAAGCAAAAGTTCATTATGGAAGAAAATGTTTTAAATCCACTATACAGAGTGGGATCCCCAGAGATGAGTGATGGCTGAAT
Organism: Myocastor coypus; assembly: GCA_004027025.1. NCBI lineage: Eukaryota > Metazoa > Chordata > Mammalia > Rodentia > Myocastoridae > Myocastor > Myocastor coypus. Next base: position 24,830 of record PVJA010003053.1, on the reverse strand, counting down.
ATGGGGAAAAGTTTTATTTTATGGGATAATGAGGTTCTGGGGCCATCTCATTCCAGATGTAAAGGTTTATTTGCCTTACAGTTTGTAGAGATTCCAGTCCACAGTTGTCTGCCTTCAAAAAGTGTGGCCCATAAAAGAGGGGCAACAGTTCATGGTGATCAGAAGACACCAAAATCAACAAGCAAGGATGGGAAGAGGCAAATCTATTTCTATCTCTCAGTGCATTTATAACACTCACACGTTTATCCCAGCATTGGACCACGAATCATTCACAAGTTCGAGATTCAGCCACCTCTGAAAAGCCCCTTCTCATGACTGCATGAGATTTTAGGGAGACTTCTAGACACAAACTATAATAATAATGAAATCTTTGAAGGTTTTATACAATTTTTGTTTGCCTGCATTTTTTGGGACAGCTTGCACAAATGACAACTTAGCTAGTCTCTGAGTATATCTGGCCTATATGCTAAGCACACACAAGTTAACATTTTAAGATGTTAACTTGGAGGACCATCCCTACATTATCCCTGCCAATTCGGACACTATCTCTACATTCTTGTCTTTGAGCATAGCATCCTAAGAGCTATGACTGCTTTGGCTGCCTCAGGCTGAGAAGATGGCTATATATGGGAATGAGATGATTCCTGATCAGGTGGTGCTTGGTAGAGATCTGAAGGAAGCCTCATGGATGGCTCTATCCGATGGACCATCGGCACCTTGATAGTACTGATGAAGTCTGAGATAAAATGAAATGTAGCTTAGAAGACAGAATTGAGACATTCATGGCAGAAGAATGGGAACCAGTGGTTCCAAGAGAGGGAGGAGTCTGATCGTGACAGAGAAGAGACAACTTATTATTTGGACAAAGATCTGAGAAACCAAGGGGTGGATGGCCTCTTGGTACTGTACCTTTTTTTTTCTTGCCTTGTCTAAGAATATATTGGTTCAATTTTCAACTTACTGGGAGGGATTTATATAGGTAAAGTGTGAGCCATTGAGAACTGCAGACTTCACTTGTTTGTTTACTTTAATTCTGATAATGGGACTGTTATAGGGGCTGACAGTTTCCCTAAAGAGTCTCTGTTGCAGCAATTCTGAATGACATGTCTTAGTCCTCTTTTAATATCTAGATCAGGGGTATATAGCTTTTGATAAGAGTGTATGGGATCCTGAAGATGAGTGAGGCCAAGTACGGTCTTTAGATCCTGCCCGACTGTGTGTTCCTCTGTCCACAGAGCTGGATGCATCTGTAATCCCTGAAGGAAGAATAGCCATACAAGACTATGTCCTGGAAGAAGCAGGATTTAAATGTTAGACAACAAATCTCTTCCTAATACATAGATACCTGTTTTCATGAACTTAATTCAGTTCACAATTCTGGTCACAAACTGAATTGGTAGAGATCCAAATCAAATTCCCCATAGGTCAACAGTGATCCTAATTATTGAATTAGATACAGCGCTCACCCAGTCTGGCACGAGACCCCAATCATGGAAAGAATTAAGTTTGTGAACTGAGGTACCAATGTAATTGGGCTGAAGTCTCATAAATTTCCAGGAAGGAATTAGCAAAGTGTAGGTACCCTAATGTATCAGCCACATGCCAAGGAGTGAACGTCTCCACTGTGTGTCCTCAGATAGCCTGAATTCACCCAACAGAAAAATCAAGGACCAACATGCTGGCATTTATATTTATTAAAAAAAAAGTAATGTGCTTCTCCCACTATCAAATCAGCCCAAGATTTTATAGTTTTGATAGGGCTTGGGAAGCCTGAATTGTGAGCCCTGGAAACCTTCGTTGGGAGTGTCGCTGCCAGTGGAGTGGGTGTTGTCTCTTTCAGTGATTTCTTTGATAGGTAGGACAAAGCCATTGGAAGCTTATGTCAAGTCCCTTTCTAATGTGAACATTCTTTCTTAAAGTGCCCAGGTTTTTGATAGCGACAGAACAGGGGTCCTTTATGATCTATTTCTTAGTGCAGGAATGGCTGTTTACTCTTCTTATATTGGCTTGCCGATCTCGGGTATCATCTGAAGTAAAAAAAAGAAATACATGAAGTGGAAAAACGGCTGGAGAAATGTATAGAGGACATCAGAGCAGAAATAATATCTAAAGTTAACAAAGTCAGGTCTAAATCAATAGCATCCCAAGTAGGGGAACAACTACAGAAAAGTAGAAAGGAGAACAGAACAGAAATAATCTCTGAATTAGAGAGAGAAAGGATAAGTATAATGGCAGACTTCAATACTATTAAAGAAGACATCGATAAAAAATTAGAGGAGAATAGAAAAATGATGGACTCCCTGATGGAGCAATATAGGAAAGAAATAGATCGCATGAAACAGTTTCAAAAAGATATACAAGAAAATAAAATCTCCATCTCAAGTTGACAGAGCTGTATGAACGAAAGTGAAGATAGAGCTTCGGATCTTGAAGACACAGTTGCAGCCAGTGAAAGAGTAAGAAAGGATCTTTTAAAAACAACCAGAATGCAGGAAAAAATAATTCAACACCTGCAAGACGATGCAAAAATGAACACCATGAGAATAATGGGAATCAATGATAAAGAAGGAGTCAATACAAATGATATAAAAAGAATATGGGCAGAAGTAATACCAGAAAACTTCCCAAATATGAGAAAACAATCAGACATTCAGGTAATTAAAGCCTACAAAACGCTAAATACCATCAACCCAAGTAAAAACACACCAAGACATGTAATAGTCAAGATACCAGAAATCCAGCTGAAGAATAATATACTGAAAGCTGCTAGAGAAAAGAAACAGATCACATTTAAAGGAAAACCCATCAGAATAACAGTGGATTTCTCTTCACAAACCATGAAGTCAAGAAGAGCATGGAGCAGAGTGCTTCAAATCCTCCATGAAAACAAATTTCAGCCTAGATTACTATACCTGGCAAAAATTTCATGACATCAAAACCAGTGATACAAATATTTTAACAAATATTTTAGAGAAGGACCAAAATGACCCGAATCCAACAAATGAGAACAGAAAGATCCCATCAAATAGAGTAACCAACTAAACATAGGAGAAAAAAAGTGGTAAACACTAGCAAATAAGAATCATGTCAGCCATAAGTCAATACATTTCAATTATTACCATCAATGTAAATGGACTCAATTCTCCAATTAAAAGAAGTAGACTTGCAGAATGGATAAGGAAACAGCCCAACAGTATGCTATATACAAGAAACACATTTAACCCATAAAGAAACTCATAGGCTCCAAGTTAAAGGTTGGAAAACAATACTACATGCTCCAGCACCTAAAAAAAAAAAAAAAAAAAAAAAAAAAAAAAAAAAAAAAAAAAAAAAAAAAAAAAAAAAAAAAAAAAAAAAAAAAAAGCAGGGGCAGCAATCCTGTTTGCAGACAGTCTAAACTTTCAAACGAAATAGAGAAGGCCACTACATACTGGTTACACCTATAGATATGTATGCACCCAACATGGGAGCAGCAAGCTATATAAAACAAACCTTAATGGACCTGAAAAATCTCATATCCAATACTACAATCTTAACAGGAGACCTCAACACTCCCTTATCCATAAAAGATAGGTCAAGCAAACACAAAATCAGCAAAGAAGTGGCAGAATTGAATCAGAACTTGGAACAACTGGACTTAGTGGACATACACAGATTGTTCCACCCAACCACTTCAAAATACACATTCTTCTCAGCTGCACATGGGACATTTTATAAAATAGATCACCTATTAGTCCATAGATCATGCTTAAGTAGATGCAAGAAAACAGAAATTATCCCATGCATATTATCTGACCACAGTGCAATCACATTGGAAATAAATGACGAAAGAAACCATAGGAATTCCAGGACTACATGGAAACTAAGATGTTTGATGCTCAAAAAGATGGTGATGTCATGCTGTAGTATCTATGTTATAGAGCTATTGTATCACTAAGCTTTTCTTGTGATCTCATTTGTATTCCATCTCTTTTCTCTTGAATCCTCAATTGGTTGTTTTGCTTAATATTAAAGATTTAAGTTATGGCTGCTTTTTTCAAATCAGTATATTGTAGCAGGGAATGATTCCACTACATATTGTTGAGATACATACAAGAGTAATATTATTTATTTATTTATCTATTTATTTTTTTATTTATTGATTGATTTCATAACTGGGGACTGAACTCAGGCCCTCGCACTTGCCAGGCAAGCACATATTCTACTAATCTATCTCTCCAACCCCATAAGAGTAATTTTAAAGTATCTATCTTACAAGGTTAGCATTAGTACTGAAATAGAAAACATGTTTTACATCATGTTCACGAAACATTAACTGATAAGTTTCTTGATGTCTGAATTCAGTGGATGTCTCAGTTACTTTTCTTTCATTGCTGGAATAAAATATATAAAACACAGAATTAAGGAAGGAAAGTTTTATTTTGTTCACAGTTAGTGGAGATTTCAGCCCTTCCTTGGCTGGGTTCAAGGCAGAACAGCACATGACAGAGGTTGGCAGTTCATGTCTGTAGAAATAGCAAAAAGCAAGGGGAAGGGCAGCAGCTATGGCAGCTGGTGAGGCTATCATTTTCTCCTGTTTAGATATAGGTTATCTGTCTCAGGATGGATGTTGCACTCATACTCATAACCCCTGCATTAGATTATGAATAAATCAAAAATTCTAAAAGCTGCCCCTGTCTGCATAAGGCTTTGCAGGGACAACTAGACAGAAAAATGACAGTGGATCAAGAAAGTAAACAGTTGAGAAAGTGACATTTGAAACAAGAAAGAAATTTTCAGAAAAAGTCCTTATTCCTGAGAATTATATGTTATATCCTGAGCTCAGAAAGCACAGTGCTATGCAAAGTAAACAAACAGAGAGTGCTGTGGGATCCCTCAGCACTGGGTTAAAGTTAGAGAGTTCTTTCTCACAGGATCCAAACACATGGTATTTGCACATCCTGCCTGACTCAGAAACCTCTAGAGTAGGTTCCTGCCTCCCTAGACTATCAGGGATGGTTTTGCACCACACATTCTTCAAAATGGTATAATTTTTGCCTGTGGCACAATTCATAGGCTTGCTAACCATTTGCTATATGAAGCATGTTCCCCAACCACCACGACCATTAACTACCATGAAAACCACTGCTCATGCTACATCATTCTGTTCCTGATGCCATCAAGGCTGTGGGAGTTACAGGTTAAGGAAACTGGAGCATACACTACTGTCATCAGCATAATAGCTGTCCTTGAAATACAATAGCACTAACTCTTGAGATTTTATTGCAGGCTTTCTCTCCTATCTTTGGAGTATTCCATACTGGCTTATTTTTTTGCTGTGTAACTTCATGTTCTGCTGCCCTTTGTATAAGACACCTAGGATCAGTTCCCTTTTGTATTCTGATAGCAGCTGTTGAATCAAGCAACTGCATTGTTCAGTACCCTTCCTCCTTCCGTAGAATCAGCTCCCACCAGAGATTTTTTTCTTTCTTTTATTATAGTGAAAGATCTACAGGGTGTTCAGGGTCTCACTGCTAGATGACATTGCAGTGATCCACTTGTTTACAGCCTCCCAAAAGCTGGTATTATAGGCCTGGGCTGCTACACCCAGTCCCAACTGCCCTCTCAGTGCACCCCAGGTCTGGAGATCCAACCCCCAGCCCCTCTACCCCCAGCCCAAGTACCCTGCTTGCAGGTACTTTAATCCACTGAGCTATTTGGCCACCCCTGCCACCAGAGAATCCATAGAACAGTTAGTTGAATAAGTGAAATTGTCAGTTATGGAACACAAGTTCAAATATCAGAAAACAACAGATCTTGAAAACTTTGCTGTGAAACACCAAATTGGAAGTATTTTAGGTTTGCAGGACACAGATTTGTCACATATTCAAATGTGCAGTTATGTATCGTTTCTTGGTCTTTTGGCAAAGATCAAGTGCAAATGTGCAGTTATAATACAGTAAGTAGCCATAGACAACAAGCAAATGAGTGGAGGACTACATGGGTAAAATTTATCTAAAAAGCCTTCTTTTGTGGTAAATGCCCATACTCCCAACACTGCTGGAGGCTGAGGTAGGAGGATCATGAGTGTGAGTTCAGTGACTTAATGACTTACTTGACCTTGTCTAAAAATAAACTCTAAAAACAGAGCTGAGGAATATAGCTCAATGTGTTCAATCCTCAGTATTAAAAAATACAGCATATATATATATATATATATATATATATATATATATAT